>VZUI01036479.1:0-58810 GCA_013401135.1 Cettia cetti | reverse complement strand
GGGAGCGGGCCGGGCACGGGCAGCCCCTGAGCCGGGCGGGCCGCGGGAGGCCGCGCGCCGCCGGGGATGCGGCCGCGGGGCTCGGCCGAGGATGGAGACCGATGGCTCGCCCGTCCCTGCGGAACCGTGCAGCGCCCGTGGAGCCTGACCGGAGACTGACCCGGAGACTGACTCGGCCCCGTTTGGACTCGGTGGAACTGCGGTATCTTCTTTTCCCCCTGGTTGTTCCTCAAAAGGGAATTTTGTGGCTTCGTTTTCTTCCTCACCAGGGCTAGCTTCTCCCTTTGAACCCGCATTGAATTCCTGCGCTGTTTATGCCAGTCTGTTACCTATACAAGGATATCGGTGTCCAAAATTCCTCGCTATTTACAGGATCAGCTGGGAACAATACGAATTTAGAGGCTGTAATCCATTGTTTAAGTAAAAACAGTTTTGTTTAACGATGAGCATAAACTTATTTAAAATATGTGGAAGGTAAATTGACTTGTTTACTATATTAAAATATTTTCCCAATATGAAAGTCTCTGTAACGAAGTATGTTCTCTTCGGTGGTGGGAGGAGGAATGCTGAGCTGGAAGGGGTCTGAGTAACAAAAATTTGGCCACTGCAATGGGCAGCTGTGGTATGTGATGTCGATTCATTTGTCGTTGGTCTCCGTAGGTGAGGCTGGAGAAACCTCTGTACGTGGCTAATTGTGGAAATGAAGCAACGGTGCTGGAAATGTTTGATGTGTGCTGGCAGAGCAGGTGGAGCTGTGGCAGTGGGTGCTGGTGGGCTCTGAGCTGCAGCGCGGTTGTAACCTCGTGCTGCTGCCTGCGAGGGATGGCAGCGCTTACACATCGTCCCTGCACCTCTGGGGCATGCTGACCAGGGTAGGTCTGGGCCAGGCAGCTCCTGGTGCGTCCTGGGAAGGCTCTCCTCCCAGCTCCATGGTTTCCTGCCCTGTGGTCCTCAGAAATATTCTATTCCTTGATGAGCAGGGTGAAAAAATGGCTTTTAATGACTCTAGGATGTGGGATATATTCTAGGAAACCATAAGAGCCATGTTGCTCGAAGCTGCTGTTTTCCAGATGGATGGATTCAGCTGAATCTGTGAGGCTGCCAGGCTGTGCTGCATCCCTAGGAAAGAATCACAGCAGTTCAGATTCCTTCTGCTGAGGGATGTAAATGTGCTGTAACGTGGCGTACATATTTCAGTTGTGTAGATCACAAAGGTACCATAAAAGACGTCACTTAGCTGCTTGAAAAGAGCTGTTTCATATCAAAATCAGAGTTTGGGACTGGTGGTTTGTTAAGGCTGCATATTGCCTTTACAGCATCTGTGAAAGGTAGAACCAGGAGCAGAGGGCTTGCAAGGAGAAGTGAGGTGAGAGTGGTTTGTGATCTTCTTTTCACCCTCCTTTCCAGTTTTCTGGGGAGCGTGCAGGGAAGGCTTTGTGTTGTGGGAACAAAAAGCTGGTGGGAAGGACAAAACGATCCCGCTTAGTCACTTCAGCCAAAATCATGGGATCACTGCCACCCTCCTGCAGGGCAGGTGGAGGATCTGGAAGCACTGTGTCAGCAGACGGGTGCCCTGCAGCTGTCACCTCCAGGGCTGTTTCTCTGCCCTCCCTGTTCATCCAGGGGGGAAGGCTGAGTGTCCTGGAGCAGCACTGTCTCGTGGCCCCATGGGTATCTGTTCTGGAGCGGGGGATTGTCTTCCTTTGTGGTTCTGCCTGCAGCATGTTTATCCCTTTCTATGGCGCTCATCACGCCCACAGCAGTTCTTGGTCCTGGTGACAGCAATGCCATTTGCTGGCCTTGGGATACACCTCTAGTTGTGGGGGAATGTTCTTGCAGCTCCCCAAGGGAGGAGCGAGTGACAGAGAAACCAGGCTCATTGTGGTGCCAGTTGAGTTTAGTCTGCTCCTTGGCTCGGGTGCCAAATGCAGAACCAGTTGGGAAGTGTCTCTGAGAAGGAGCTCGTGTTTAACTGTAAAACCTTTGGAGATAAATAAAGCTGCGTGCAATGACATGGATGCTGGGGTTTCTCTGCTGCTAGCCTGCAGCTTGGAGCTGGTGTCTCCAGCGGCTCCGAACGGTGCATCCAACGTGTGCTGAGTGCCCAGGGCCTCCTGGCATCCTTCACTTTAACTATTGCTCTCAGAAGACTAATAGAGCCTGGCTGCGTGGTGCAGAGGGGAGAGGAAGTGAATGGAATTAAATGGGCTGCGTGGCCCTCTTCCAACCTGTCGTGTAACTGCTGAGAGACGCCTTGTACTTGGGAGCAGGAACAACCTAAAGCTCTTTACCTGGTTTGTGGTCTTGGTAGCAAAAGATCTCTGGGACAGAGACAGTGCTCAGATCCGCTGGATCAAAGGGAACAGGCCCTTCACTGATGGCTGCCTCCCCTTCTGGTGCTAAAAATAGTTGATGAGCCAGTATGAGGATGGTTGTGGCTGTCTGCATTCCTGTAGGAAAGTGCAGGCTTGGTGAGTTCCCAGACTGTGTTTTTGCATCTTCTCCTCTGCTGACAAACAGATTTCAGTGCAATGCTGCTATTTCTGTAGCTATTACAACTGGCTTTGGAGCATCCTGGGGCTTCACTCCGGTTGTACTGAGTGTGCGAGGGAGGGGAAGATGCAGAAGAGTTGTGGGCTGCTGGCCTGATGGCCAGGGAGCTTTGGTGATTTCAGCAGCTTGGTTTTCCAAATCTTCTGGACCCATATTCTTCAGCTACAGTCTTTTCCCCATCCTTTTCCTAGCCAGGAATCATAGCCCTCCAGAGGCAGATGTGTTCCCATTGGGATGCTCTTGCCAGCCTGTGATGAGCCCGTTGCTGTGCCTCTTACTCTTGTCATGACAGTCTGTCAAAGAAATCAGTGGCAAAGTGTACTTTGCAAACACTCTAGTAGCAAAAATGGCTCATCTGGACTGGTTTCTAGGTGTAAGCTAGAAAACTTAAAATTCAGGGCACTAGGGATTTCTTGGGAAGTAGATTGCCTGCAATAGATACTTGGACTGGGAATTTTTGCATTATGTTGCCAGTGTTGTACTGAGACAGTCATCTGCATCTCAACAGAATTGCTTTAGTGTCCTAAAATGGTGCAGTCACCAGTCTGGGGTAAAGCTGAGGTTTAAAAGGCAGACGGTTGTGTCGTCTGTTGTGTTACTTCAGCTCCAGTTCACCCTTTCCCTTCATTGCTCCTCAGGAAAATAATAAAATTCAGGTTCACTTAGTGTGATTGTATCAGGCAAGACAAGGCACAAGGTTGTGTGTTGCTTCCTGGGTAGAAATGACTGTAACCTTGTGATACAAGATGTTGATTCCTTGGAATTGCTGGGGAGGGTTATTCCCTTCACACAACTGCCGTCCAGCGTGTCACCTGCCAACAGAGCTGTGCCAAATTCCCAGTGTGTGCACGTCGGTGAGGGGGATGTCTCAAAGTCAGTTGGATGGAGGAGATACTCAAATGTGAGTGAAATACCTTAAAGCCTTTTGCTTTTGTGATGGACATCTAATGCCTGCCCTCTGCCTGTGCACACTTGTCTTGTCCCAATGAGCCCAGTTTGTCCAAGGAGAGCATCTAGTGTAACTCACGTGCAGAGGGACCAGAAGGAAGGGAAATAGCAGGAAAAAGAGTTACTGGAGCATGTAATCTGCTCCAGCAGCTGGCTCACGTTTCCATCTCTAAAAGCTCTCTTTTCCCCATGCGCCTTCTCTTGCGGGCTCATCTGATGCAATGCACGTCATCTTAATCCCAGATTCCTGTGCAGTATTTCTGACAGGGAACCTTGGCTTAATCCTTGAGCGTAGCTGAAAAGCACTTGTGTGGTGTACTGATGATAACAAAATCAGTGGCTGCTGCTGGGCATCGAGGATTTCCCTCAGGGAAGTCAAAGCTGATCTCGGTGGGCTGCTCAGGGGGCTGTTACCAACAGCTGGCTTGAGTCCTGGAGCTGCTGGAGCACACGGAACGGGGAATGGTGTAATAAACAGTCACAGCCGAGCTGGAGCATAAAGCTAAGGAGATGAAGCTTGTGGCTGTTCCACAGGTGTTCAGAGGCAGTTTTGGGAAAGCTGGCCAGGTGCTGTGTCACTGCAGTGGGATGGTGTGAGCAGGAATCAGCCACAGACTTCCCAGTGTTGCCTGCCAGTGCTGCAGAGCCTGGGAGCTGTTTGAGCTGCTGCTGTACAGCCTTTCCAGGGAAGGCAGCAGGCAATGTCCTGAACTTCCCAGCAGTGCTGTATCCTGCTGCTGCTCTGGGCCTCTCATTGACTTCAAAAGCACTAATTACTGTATTATGCACTTAAAATAC
This sequence comes from Cettia cetti, assembly GCA_013401135.1. NCBI lineage: Eukaryota > Metazoa > Chordata > Aves > Passeriformes > Sylviidae > Cettia > Cettia cetti. Next base: position 54,511 of record VZUI01036479.1, on the reverse strand, counting down.
AAAGTTGATGGCTAAGTGCCAGTGCCCTCTGCCACTTGCCACGAGTTTATGTGGAGGGAGATTGTTGTGGAAAACCAGTGAAATTTTCTGTTATTTTTGTATCAAGAGACTCTGTCTTGGGCTTTACTGATTAGCGGCCTGTGTGTATGCTCCTGCTGCAGGTATAGGACTTGTTGAGGTAGGAATGGAGAGCTGAACTGCTGTCATGTTCTTGTGTTATTGCCTCCTTCAGTAATTGCTTTGGAAACAAGTATTTCCAGCTTTATCCAAATGTATTTTTGTCCTTGGCTTAAAGTTTTTTAAATTTACTTCTTTATGCAAGAGTTGACTCACTAGTCTGGGATCACTTCTGATAGTTTTAGCTACAGAGTTGCTGTGTTGAATTTGATTGCAACTTTTTAAGGAAAAGAACAGTGTCTAGTGGCCAGCTGATCCTTTGGTTTGAAGGAAAAAGCATTCTGCCTGGGAGTGCTGCTGCTTCCCTTGTGTCTGGAAAAGCTGGAACAACTTCCCCCAAATCCCTGAGCCACCAGCCACTGCTGGGAAGGAACAGGTCCTGTGCAGGCAGGTGACTGAACTCTGTGAGCTGCCCTTACATTTGCTTGCAAGAAAAGTGCAGTGGTGATGAGGTGGTGGCTCTGATGCCTCAATGAAAAAGTGATCCTCATCTTCCTGGCATCGCTGCAGGTGAGGTGAGGAAGCTGAGCTAGCCCAGGAGCTCAGTGCTTCCCGAAGGAATCAGAGCTCTGGACTGGAGCTATTGCTCTAAAAAGCAGAGATTACTCATTCAATTTGGAAATCTCTACATGTGGAACTGAGAAACAGTAAGAAACAGGAGGTTTTTCCTCATTCCAGCTTTTATTTCATATAAATAATCCCTCTACATCAGAGTTGTCAACTTTTCAGTTTTTTCTCTCACCATAAAGAAGAAACAGCTAAGCCACAGTTGTCTGAAAAATCACAACCCAGGCACCAAACAAAGTGCATTGAGCAAAGTGTTAATGAGCAGGAAAAAATACATTTAGAACAGACACAACCTGTCCAGTCCCATCCCCAGGGCCTGGATCAGACTCGGTCCTTCCTGGGCATCCATATCTGCAAAGTCACTTGGAAGAAAGGAAAAAAAAGAGGGAATGGAGGACCAGTGATGGTTTTCCTTTCAGAATGGAGAGTAGAGCAGTAAGGTTTTTATCTCTTCAACACAGTACTGGGCCAGGGCAAAATGTAAAAATCTGCCTGGTCATGTGTCCAACTGCTCCTGGGGCACAACAGCTCTTCAGTTGAGACTGTGTGTTCCATGGACCATGAGGCAAGCTGGCTCCTGGGAAATGCTGGTAATGACTCAGTCTGACTGGACCAAGAGTCAGGTCAGAGACCTGATGTACAAAAGAATAATAAATTTAAAAACTAAACAATTGCAAGCAGGTTTTTTGAGCCAGTCAGATAAGGAAAATCAGCCTTTAACAGTGATGGAGAAGCTCCAGGACCTGGAGCAGTTTTACAATCTTCTATTTATCTCTTCTTTTATCTGTTGGATAAGTCCAAATAAACCCAGTCTGGGCTTTGGTGGGGTGGAGATGTTTCTACAGATAAAACACAAAAGCTGCACACTCTGTTTCTTGATAATACCTGGTGTGATGCCAGTAAAGTCTCCTGAATTTGGCACAGGGAGGAAATTCCCAGGCTTGTGCTTCATGGTAGGTGTCACGGGTCTAAGTCATGTGGAAAAGCAAATGTTTGTCTGTGCAAATATTAGTTTATTAAAGCAGCATAGAGTATTTCAGTCCACACGTGCCAACCTGATCCCCAGGGCAGTCTGCCAACCTGGTCAGCCAACATCCTGCAGGACATTCCAGGCAGTCTCCACACATACCTGTCCCAAGGACGCTTACTCTGGCATCAAATTTTAGAGCAGCACCTTGAAGTGAGGGAGATGCCTGCTCTGCTCTGTCATTCAGAAGTCAGAAAATATGTTGTGTTATTCCTTGTGCCTTCTCCTTAACTGGTAGCTGTATTCCAGCTTGCTGTAACTGGAAAGCCAAGCAGCTGGCTTGGTTTGTATGTTTGTGCTTGCAAAGCTCCTCCAGATCCTCCATTTGAAAGGTATCTTTAAGGCCAGGTCAGAAGGTCTGCAGGGCAGCTTAGAGAGGATTCCTGCTCTTTTTATTCAAACACAAGGCTATGGAAGGCACAACCAGGAAGGTGAAAATGTTTGATATGAAGCCTTGGACCTCCAGCTCCAGTTTGGCCTGGGTCCTGCAGCCAACTGCTTTGGGCAGTGTGGTGCAGGAGGAAGATTATTGTGCTGTCCCCCTCCTTGCTGTGCTGCAGGGACGCCCAGTTACGCTTGGGAAGGGGGCACAGAGTTTGCTGAGGTATGCACCACAACTGGTCACCCCAGCAGCCACCTCCCTTGGCACAGAGCACTGTCCTGATGAGCTCCTCAGCCTCTAAAAGGGGAGGAGAGCTGGAGGCTCTTCAAGGAGGAGATGCTGGCGTTGATCTGTGCTTGTCAGAAGCACTCCATCCATCAATCCATCCATCAATCCATCCATCCTGCTCATGCCCCGCAGCCCCTGCCACTACCATACACCTCTGCCAACACTTCAACCACGTGCAAACTTCTATACAAGAGCTCTGAACACAACTTCTTCACCCGCCTACTGAACTACACCCTAACACCTCACCCCTCTGCTTTGCCAGTCACATCTTCCTGCTGTTCCAGTTGCTGGCACAGCCTCTGGCATGTGCCTCCAGCCTTAGGGGAAAAAATGGGGGTGTGCCCAGAAACCCAAGCCATAAGTTTAAAAAGAATTAGTCATTAAATAAAATAAAGTGCATCCAGTAGACATTTCCTTGGCTTGCCACGCAGCTGCAATATATGCCAAACAAATAGATAAGTGATGGTGTTTTCTCTGTAGGGTGGGAGTGTGTACACCCTTCCCTGTCCTTTGACACACAGATAGGGAAGGGGGATGCCAGAACTAAGGGTGGGGGTGGTGATGGGGACCCCACATGTTGTGAATGGTGCTGAAGGGCACTGGGGAGGTGCTGAAAGCTGATTTCATAGAAGGCAAAAGAGTGAGGACAAGCTTCTGCTCCTCTTCTCCTCCACCGCCTCCAGCACGTTATCCTGCGAAACGAGAGCAGAGACAGCCACGGGATTATCAGTGTCCAGGGAACTGCTGAGCTGTAAATTAAAATGTCTGCTGAGTTCCACCCTGCCCTTCCTGCACGGCTGGGGCTGCTTGGGAGGCACCACTGGGGTGTAACCCAGATACCTGCTGCCAAATCCGACAGGAGCAGCGGGGGCTCTGCAGCCCAGGGGACGAGCTGACTCTACCAGTCTGGATTAAACACTCTCAGTCCTCCTCTAGGATGGATACATCAACTTTACTCTTTCCTTATATCTCAGTAACAACAATCCTGATGTGTTCTTGTGTGTGCTGGTTCAGCTCCTAGAGCACGAAGAGAAGAGGCTGGTTTCAGGTAGGGCTTTGTGATCCTTCCTGGTGAACCCAGCCTGGGTGTGCAGCACTTGTGAACCCCAAGGGCAGAGGCTGAATCAGCTTTTCCTGAAGAAAAACTATTCTGTGAGGGAGCCTGATGTCCTAGAGCTGCTTCCAGACCCAGACAGGCTGATTTTAATTGGGAAAGGCAGACTTTTTATTCTTTTCTGTGGGGAGACACATTGTGGGGGGACAACTGGAGATGGTGCTGAAGGCAATCTCGCCCTTGATATAATTCTGGCTATGTAATTATCCAAGAGTGGGAACAGCCCTGCCCTCACAGATCTGGGTGTGATAAAGAGTGAGTTAGCTGGTAGGGAGTTAGTTGGAGCCTGCTGGCCATGCTGTGAGGAGGAGGAAGGGACAGGAGGTTGTGTGAGGGACAGAAAGGGTGAGATGCTGTACGTAGGATACAGGGTTAGGTGGCCATGCTAGGGACAGGAAGGAGAGAGCCAGAACTGGAGAAGAAAGAAGAAGGAGAGAAAGAGCCAGAGCTGTGTGGAGCTGCCTGTAGGATTGCAACAGAGAAAAGGTCTGAGAGACTTTCAGATAACAAGATGCTGATACTTAAAGCCTTCTGAAGTTTTATTGAAACACTCTGAGTGTCATGGCCGTCTTGACAACCACACTTTTCTAGCTGCCAGATGCTTGGGTGCTGCTCAGAATTGCTGAGCTGGCATTTTCCTGCATCCATCTTTAAATCCGTAGATCTGCCTTTTGCTGGTGCAGATTTCAGCACTCAAAGCTGCCAAGAAAGGTCAGGGAGGGGGATATTAAAAAAAAGAGATGAAATCCTGCAAAGGCAGGAGAGGCCACAGGAAGCTTGGCTTGCATAAAAAAGAAACTTCTCAAGGAATCATCCAAAGACACAGCCACACTTATTTAATAAAGAACTGCACTGAAATCAAACCTGAGGTGCTGACACAACTGATGCTGTGTACAGCTGAGATGAGATTATTGCTGGAGACTTAATTCCTTCTCCTGTCTGTGTGCAGCACTGAGGGCTGGCTGTGTCCTGCTGCCGAGGGCTGCTCAATGCTGTGGCAGCACACTGGGATTTCATGGGACTGGGAAGGGCCAGAAGCTGACTGTCAGCCACACTTGGTGGTCCAGATATTGCAAAGTAATCTGCTTTATGAGTCTGAGCTGACTCCAGCACGAGTTCTCCCTATTGTGGATCTATTTGATCACTGAGGCTTTCAGAAGGCTCTGACGGTGTTTCAGTGCTGGGAGACATTCCCTTTCCTGCTTTGCAGTATTATCCTTTCAATACAGACACCTTCTTCCTATGCATGAGTGAGTCTTTACAGCCAAGACACTGGTGGCCTTTCAAGTCATTCCTTCTCTTGGTAATTAGCCAGAGTGATTAGCCTTTCTCACATTTCCCGCTGTATCCTCTTTCCCATATGTAACTCCAGGGCTGGTGGGAGATGGAGCAGCTGTGGGCTGGCTGTGAGCTGGGGCTCAGGGCAGCAATGACCCTGCATGCTGCCTGGGCTCTTCCAGCAGAGTGGGAATTCTGTGGTGGCAGAATTCCCTCTGTGACAGGACTGTCACCGATCACTATTGTCTGTCTCACACCACCTGGCTGACTGGAGGATGTCACTGGGATGGCTTTCACAGCCAAGCCAACAGCAGATCCTTGTGGCACCTACTGGTTAGGCCCCACGTGATGGGGGATGTGCAGAACTCCCTGGAGCTGCAGCTGAACAGAGCTGATGAAGATCTGGGATAGCAGGAACAACTGTGGGATATGAGAGCAGCTCCATTCCGGGTGTTTGGAATGGCAGCATCTTGCCCACCACAGCCCTGAGTTATGTTTAGACCTGTTAAGCTCCAGAAAATGGCCCTCAGGATTCAGCCATGGTGAGCTTCAAGTGCTCTGACAGATAGCCCCCTTTTCCTATTTTTCCCATATTTATTCCTGGGTTTCTCTGATATATTGGTCCCTGCCCCAGCATCGTGTTCTGGCTTGGGCGTTTCTTCCCCTTTGCTGGTGTTCACTACCCACATACTTACAGAGATCACAATTCCACTGCTTTCTGCCTTCATTTTCCCAGACTAAACAACATTCCCTCAAAAGCCCTGGAGCCTTCCCTGTGTGTCCTTAGTCTCTTGCACCATTCTCACAGAATCCCTGCATTTTCCAGTGTTAACACTGTCCTCCCATGCTGTACCATCACTCCAGAGATACGGAGACAACCATGTCAAGTCCCACTCCCTGACTGCATAAAGACTAAGCTCTCCACTGAGGTGGTACTCAGAGTTGCTCTGGGAATTTAAAATGCCCATGGCATGATGATTGGCTCCAGAGGGTGGTGTGGGCTGCAGGAAGGACCAGGGAAGCCAAAGCTATTCAAGGCAAGCCCTTGGCCCTGCCAATCCTAGGCCAACCAGCAGATGGTACCTTCCTGTCTCCTGAACCTCAAGGAAGCTGGTTGTTCTTCCACAGCTCCTCAACTCTTCTGGGAAGTGCTGCTTTCTGCTTGTGCTCTTTCCTGCACCAACCTTGGGTGCTGGTTTGCATCAGAGCCGACCTCTGCTGACCTGCTCCGTCCTGCAGCACTCGGGCCCTGCCTGCCCCACTCCTGTTTACGTCAGCCAGTGCTGCAAGGTCAGATCCCTGGAGCTGCTCTGGAAATCTACCCCCAGCTGCATTTTCTCTAAAGATGTTAAGATTAATTTTCTCAAGAGAATTCAGGGAAAAGCTTCTGTGGTTTTTGTGTATCGTTTACTTCTCTGGGACTTGTTGGACAATCTCCAGGGATTCCAGTCCTGCACTTCAAGTAAATATTTATTCCCTGTTATTTGAAGCAAAGGATGAAAGCCCCACCACACTCTCTGCACAGCATCTCCCACTGATTTGAAGGTGCTGGAGATTTTTAGTGCCATAAATAGACGTTGGGAGGGGGAGTTGTGAAACCCACGTGGTAGCTGCACAGGGCTGCAGTTGTGCAGGAAGGGATGTGAGATCTGCATTTAATGTGAGCAGGACATGGGCTCCACAGAGCCCCCGAGCAGGGCAAGGGGCCAGCACATCGTTATCACTGAGTACAGATGCTTCCAGCTGTTACAGATACCTGCTGAGCTCTGAAGTGGACTCAGAGCCCTATTACCAAACCATGGGAATCTCCATTGCTGAGATGAAAATGGACTACTCTAATTTATTGTTTCCTCTTAGTTGGTGTCTAATTAAAGTTATCCTAAAGTGAGCAAAGTAGTCATTAATTCCTTCATCCTCTAATTTGGTGGGAATTTTGGTAGATTGGAGAGGTGTGGCTGGACAGTAATCTCCCACCATGTCTTTCCAGGTGTTTCATAACATTCTCCTAAATGCTGTTGGAATTAATTTCCCTCACTTGAAGGAATTTTAGTTCAAACATAGAACCAGCTCCTGCTGGTTCTTGGTGTTTTGTCTTTTTTAAATCACTATGACGCTTGCACTTCTCCCTGCCTTTTGTATGGATTGGATTATAGGGAAAGTCTTTGTTAGCAGCTTAGCCACTTCATCCCTAAGCTCATTGCACCTCTGGGAGGAATACTGAGCAACACTGGGGGACACACTGCTGTGTAGGGTCTGCAGAAAAGCTTCTGGAATCTGGGAGATGCATCTGGGAGGGATCTGCCTGCCTGGCTCTGAGCAGCTCATTGCCACAAGTGCTTACTTATGGAACAGGGCTGCTGACTCTGTGAAGGAGAGAGGCAGGAGTATCCTGAAAGCCACTCCTATGTTAGGAAAGCTGGACTGTGTTCTGGAAAGGCTTATCTCATTTTAGTGTGATGTCCTACTCTGTGGGACATTGCCTGGAAAAAAACACACCTTGCAAAGAGCCCCTCTCTCCTCTTCTTCCTAATTTCTACCTTAACTTTGTGCTTGTCATCCTTTGTTCCTTCTCCTGGCCTTGTGTTTGCCTTGATGGAAGAAAATTGTTTGTTTGTGTAAAACCTGGAGCACTGCTCCATAACCAGCTCTGTTCTCCTTCCCTTCTGTTTGGTTCGTGAGCCTTTGCACCAGGAATCATCTCAGCCTGTGTATTTATACACTGCCCTGCACATTAGTGTTACCATCTGTAATTCAAAGTGTAGCACTCACAGAGCTTCTACTGGGAAGAGAATCCCACATACAATCAACCTTCTCCCAAGCTCTGCCCATGAGGTGGGCCCCTGTGGCTTTGCAGGTGTTTTGGGGAAGGACCATACTAACCTCAAGTTGTGATCACCCCAAAGACAGAAATAAACTGGTCCCACTGAGGTTATTCCTCCCATCCTTTCTAAGGTCATAGTTTCCCAGGAATAGATCAGTATGTGCCCTAACTAATGCGTGTCATCAACCAACTTCAGCAGCCCAGTTTTCAGTCCAAATTTTTCTGTCTGACTTTCCATTCCTTCCCCATCCACTCCAGGACAGGCCTTTGGGATCCACAGATTTAAATACCTTAGAGATCCAAAGCACTGCTAATGAACATTTCTGAACAGTTATCTGGTATGATGCCATTGTACAACAGAAAATGGAGTTGTGGCCCTTACTATGGCTGAGAGCATTAATGAGATGACTCACCTTATGTCTCAGGTAAGCTGGTGCAATCTGCTAGTTGAGAGTGTCCCCACTGTCCTTGTCCTTGCAGTCCTCAGGCTGGTCCCCTTCCCCAGACTGGGATTTTGCTGTGTCCTGCTCAGGTACCACAGTCTTGTCAGAGCTGGCATTCCCTGGGAGCGAAGGCTCATGGTGTTCAGTGCCTTCAGCATCTTCACTTCCTTTCAGTGCAAGTGCCTGTCCCTCAAGAGCAGTGGTTTGGGTCACTTCTTCCCCTCCTTTGCCCACCAGCTGTCCTTGATCTGCATCCAGTCTGTCTCCTGCTGCTGTGTCGAGCTTTCCTCCGTGGCTGTTGGAAGAGTTCTCAGAGGCCTCCTGTTCCAAAGCTGGCTGTTTCTCCAATCCAGCTCCAGCTACATTCGCTCCCACGGGCAGTGACAAGGTCTCCTCGCTGCCAGGCCTGGTGCCTTGCACAGTGCTCTGAAGGCTGCTCTGTGAAGCAGAGCTGTCGGTGCTCTCCTTCTCCTGGGAGATGTCAGCAGTGCCAGGCTTCCCACTGGCATCTTCCCCAACACTTTCCTTGCTTGGCTTGGGCCCTGGCTCTGAGTCCTCAGTGCTGGCCACAGACACCTCTGTGCTGCAGCCCCTCATTCCCCTCTGCTCCTCCTTCTGGCCATTCTGGGCAGGCTGGACCTTCCCACTTCGCAGCTGCTGTGAGGAGGAGGCCCCGTGATCCTGGAGGCTTGGCTGTTTCCCTTTTTCCTCCAGCTCAGCTGTGCAGTTCTCTTCCATCCCCTCGTCACCTCTGCCCTTCCGCCTGTCCATACCAAGGCTCCTCTGAGAAACAAAGGACATATTGAGTTCAGCTAATTAAAACACCTGTGTATTGTACTTCTTGCCTGTGATGGTTCTGAAAGCCTGAGGAAAAAGGATGTAAAAGGATGTAGGTGGAGAAGTGTTCAGGGCCCAGAATAGGTGAGGTGGTTGTGCTGACAGAGGGTCAGTGCGAGCCGTGAAGCTGCTGTCACACCAGGCCACGTGAGGAGTGTTAGTGACCATACAGTTACTCAAAACCAGAGGTCTCCCAGCTCTGGAATGGATTAGATTCCAGTTTTCCTGATAGAGCATGTGCTGAGAAAACTCAGCTGCAAGCCTGCAACTCAGGAACTCACCTGGCCATCAAGGTCATCCTTCAGAAGAGATATGTCCTCGCCTTCTTTTGAATCCCATCTGTCAAAAAAAAGTAATAAAATTTAGGCCTTGAAGTTCTTACAAAGCCAGTGTCTCTTGCCTGACACCCAGGTAGGGATTCCCTCCAGGGCCATGTATTCCTTGTCTGAGCCCCTTGTCCAGGCCTATCCAGAGACACCCATTTGAGATCACTCAATCTTAATCTACTAGTTGTTTTCATTCTAATTGTAATGAACACATAAACTCCAATTGTCAGGACAGTTGAGTAAGACTAAGAAGACAGAGTTTGCTTGTGCTGATGCCTGCCACAGTCTGGTCCTGCTTGCCTGACAGTGCCCAAGTGTTCCAGGTCTCCACAACAGCAGACACAGAGGCATATACTGAAGGCTAAAATTACTTTGAAGTAGCTTGGAAGTCAGAGAGACTATTTACAAGGGCCTGCAACGACAGGATAAGGGCTAATGGCTTCCCACTGACAGAGGGCAGTCTTAGGTGGGATGTGCTTCCATGTGAGGGTGGTGAGGCCCTGACACAAGTTACCTCTTCATAGCTAGGCAGGGAGTGAGACGTGGACATGCACATCACGGCAGTGCTGCCAGCTCCTCACCTTCTGGCTCTGCCTGTCAATCTGTCCTTCCCCTTGGCTCGGCTGCTCACAGCAGACACTGCTTTCGGACCAGGGTCGCTCACATTCACTCCATGGTGTCCTCCACCTAGAAAACAGGTTGGAAATGCCATGCAAAAGCAGGCAGAAGCAGTGGATGGACCACTGACAGGCCAACACCCTTGTATCCTTGGAAAGGACCTCTGAGGTGGGAAGCCCTTGAAGCTGTGTGCATACTGCACATATATTTTTTTAAGTAATGAAGACAAATCAAGAATTTAGGGTGTTGGTTTTTTTTTATTCCAAATTCCAATTCTAACTTTAAATTTTATTCCTTGGATACAGTGTTACTTGTGCTGTTCTTGGAAGACTTCTCCCCTGCACACAGCTGTGAGAGCAGCCATGTGGTATGTTCCAAAAGGCTCTCCAAATCTGCAAGTGTCTGGAGAGAACACTCTCCCTGAGGGATATCAGAGGTGCTGGCATTTAGTGGGGTGACATAACACAATCCTGTGGTTTACTCACCTCTCCCGTCCGCAGGAAAGGACCTGTGCTGGAATTTCCTTGCATTCCTTCCCCCTGCAAGGACACAAGAAAAGGATGCACCAAAGTGAGTGAGGGTCTGAAACGGACAGACAGCAAAAAGCCTGATGTTCAAATAGGGTGTCAGGAGGCAAAGCTTTGTTTTGCCAGTCCATCTCCTGAGAAACAGGAGTCAGGATGGACTTGTGCTAGTAAAGAAGTCAGCATGTGCTACAGGGATCAGAGATCATGTGCTCTGGAATAGGATTGCCTCTTAAACGAGTGTGTGGGAAAGGAGGCAGGGCTGAGCCTCCACACTGTGTTGTGCCAGGTTACAGAAGCCACTGCTCTCTCTGGAAAGATCCAAAGCTCTAGCACCCAGCTGCTCAAATCCCATCCCCCGAGCCCTCTGCCCAGCAGGGAGGGCTGAGCCCCCAGCTCAGAGGCGTTTGCCCAGGAAAGCAGAGCTTCACAGCTGACAGCCACGGCAGCTGCTGCGGCACTGGGATGCGCACGATCAGCGTTCACTAGCGTCAGGACAGAGTCTAGGTGTCCCTTGCCAACCTTTCTTATTGCTGGGATTATCCAAGGCTGGCTGCCCATCCTTAACAAAGTCCTCTTCAAACCTGCAGGTTAAAAACAGGCATTGTCAGACCTGACCATCCTCCTCCAGTGTGCAAAGCGTGGGCAGGAGCCCTTGGCACGACGCAAGCTCTGGCCTTTGGCCCTTCTGCACCTGCCCACAGGCAAATCTGTGCAGGTTTCTCAGCAGCAGCTGAAGCTGCATGTGCTAACTGAGGCTGTGAGGTACTTCTACCCCAAAGAAGAACCTCTAAAACCTTTACATCAGTACCCATATGTATATATTTTATGAACATCTTATAGAGGTAGTGTAGCTGTACTACACTCAAATGCAGCTCCCTAAGCTTCCGAACACAATCTGAAGTAGCTTCAGGACTTGTCATCTCAAATCAGACCATTTGGTTGGCTTCTAGTCCTGCTTGTTTTATATTATGGCTTTTCTCTTAAAAATGGATTTTTGGAAAAATGGTATGCCTTAGGGCTGTCTTGATATCAACACTCAGCACACACTTAAGTCAATTCACCCCTAATTATTGGGGTCTCAGTGACTGAAAATTGATGTGTTTGGTTCCGTTCCTCAGCCAAAGGATTGTCCCACCTACCTGTCCCGTACAAACTGTTGCTTTCACCAAACCTTTTTTAAGATTCCCTAACTCCTCACCCTACCAGAAGCTTATCCTGCTACTGCTGCCAAGTCATTCTCCAAAGCTCTCTAGCTGGTGTGACCCAGCTGAAGTAGCACAGTCAGAGGGACAGTGATTAAGGCAGGGACGTGTCCGGCCCCATTCCCAGCTGTCCTACGTTGCTGTTCTCAGCACTGTCCCTGTATGACACAGGTGGCCTTTTGAAGTGACCCCCTTGTCCCACAGTGCCCAAACAGGCTCAGTTTATGGGGTGGGGAGGATTTAGGCATGTTGGGCTCTCCTGTCCTTGAAAATGACAAACAAGCAAGGGCCAGTGAGACAACGTGTGGCCTAGCAATGCAAGTTCATCCATCCATGTTTCTGGAAGAGCACCTGTACCCTCCTGCCATTGGATTTGTGTGGAAATGGAGAGGATCCTCCAGATGCAGACTGAGCCTTGGTTCCTTCTCCCCTCCCTCCTACAGTCCATATCCGGGCTGGACCAAAGGCAGGCAATCTTTGTCAGCACATGGTATCCCCTCTCGGAGAACTCATATCAGGAAAAAATGAAAATCACTTTGATACAAGATCCCACTTATAGGCATGGTTAGGGGAGGAAGAGGCAGCAAGTGTGGATTTGGTCAGGCACATGACAACGTGGAATTGATAAGTATCTGCACAAGATCCCACCACTGGCTTTGGGCCTGCTGCAAGCAAAGCACCCTGGGACAGGGAAGGACCTACATGTGTTCTGACTTCTCCACATCCCAAGCCCTTCGCCACTCGCCCTTGGCATTCTTGTGACGTGCCAGGCGCTCCAGGTCAATCTGGTCTCGCTCCCTCTTCCAGCGGATGTACTCCGAGCGCTCCCGGCCACTCATGGGGAAATTCAGGTCTCCAGGGCTCTTCTGGACTGGCTTCCCACCATCCTGGTAGAGGGAAAAGTGCTTCTGGTTAATAGAACTGTCTGAAACAGCTGCATTCAGCCTACTTTGCACTGTCACCACCACAAATGCTCAGGCATATTTGAAAACAACTTGGGACAAGGCCAGCCCCTTTCTCTGAAGTGATGTGTGCGCACCAGGACTCTGCTTTACCCAAAGCCTAAATACAGCGGGGCTGTTTGGCTCTAAAAAAGGAAAAACTGAGGCAGGGACCTTTCTTTGCTAAGGTTTACTTATGGCATAGAGTCAGTTCCTGGAATGCCTGCAACATCTCTCAACAGGGTTTGAATATGAGTCCCCCAACCTGAAGACTTCAGGATGCATAAATCAAAGTTATGCCTGTGAAATCCTTCACAGTGAGAAGGCAGGGAAGGAAGCCAGCCTTCTCTGACCACCAGGCACCCATGGGAGCCCATGGTCACAGAGCTGGGGCCAACCCTGCCTGAGAGCAGCATTCCCAGAGCAAAGGGGCTCTTTACCTTCGCTGCTGTCAGGCTCTTGGTTTATCACTCCTCATGACAGACTGGTTAAGGGCTGACATTGCTCAAAAATATAAAGCTTAATGGAAAGACTGTTCAGAGCTGATAAAGCATGTGGGGGGGGGAAGTAGCCCAGCTGTCAGGTTAATGGATGAGGTGGAAGCAGGAGCCGACAGGCTGTGGTGTGTTGTCAAGCAACAGTGTGTAGGGAATAGCTTAGTGCAGAGCTGAGTCCTGGGGTGCTAATTACCAGCGGGTAATTCATCACCTCATACACGTGTCCTTCCATGCCAGCCACCCTCACACCTTCCCCAAAGAGGAATTAACTCCTCAGCCTTGCACTGCGGGTAAGAGAAGCAGCAGGAAGAAGGGACTGAAAGCCCTGTTTCCAAGGTGACCCATCTGCGTAGGCCGGAGCCGGGATGGCACCAATTGCTCCTCCATTCCTCAGCTGGCAGGAGCTGGGGACCTGACACCAGGAGGAGGGAGAGATGAAGTCCAGAGAAAGACAAGGCACAGCAGGGTAAAGCCGGGGCAAGCACTGTCCCTTGGCTGGGGCACAGCCCGGGAATGCTCCCCACCGCTTCCAGCCCCACAGTAAGGCACAGTGGGTCCTGCCAGGGTGGATCCTGATGCATCTGTAAAGCCAAAAGCGAGGGAAGGCCTGAGGCTGATGCCATGCTCTCTTGTGGGGAGAGGCAGAAGTGGCTGGGGGCACATGAATCAGGAGGAGCCGGTCCCTCACCTCAATTACAGCGTAGCTGTGGTTAGCTGGACCACAGGCTATCATGCTCCCCCTTCCTGCTCTGAGGGGCTCAGCTGAAATTAGTGTCTAAGAGCCCATCTGTGTCCTCCTAATGAATCACACTGAGGTGGGGTTATTCTATTTGTGCTCCATTAATTAAAGCATCTGCAGGCTCGAGGGAGCCAGCATGTCTCCAGGCTTTGCATTAAACAGTCAGTGGGAAGGCCTGTGCTTTAATTTACCTCCATCCTACTCAGCTCCTGCTGAAGTGAGGAGCTGTAGCTAATATAGCCTGAGCTTTTCAATCCACAAGGAAATGGTGTGGGGAGAGGAACTAGCCAAAGCTGTGCTGCCATAGGGATGAACATGTTACCCTTCCTAACATCCCTACGGCTGTGTGGAGGGCTTGTGCAGCCATGACAAGCGTGGAGGCAGGTCTCTGTCACCTTTCCAGTGCCGCTTGCTCCAGGTGCGTCAGCTGCTCAGCAAAGTTTTGGATGACGAGAGCAATGAACAGTGGGAGCCACCTCAGAGCACAATGCTGCTTCCCAGAATTACAGGATGGTTCGGGCCTGAAGAGACCTCAAAGGTCATCTTCCTTTAGGACTATGGTAGGGAGGCACAATCTACTGATTTCCTCTTCCAAGACAAGGGTCCCCACAAAGGGACCTGGGCGCACTCACCTTCCGGCTGTGCTCACTTTCTGGGCCTCTGTCACTGTCTGATCTCCTCTTCTCCGCTGTTCTCCGCTCTTCTGCCTGCAAGGGAACGGACACAGGAATTATTTCAAGGATTAAGCAAAGATTCCTGCCAGGGGAATCAGGACCTGAACCTATGCTGACCAGGACATGTAAGAATTTCTCAGAAAAGATCAGCAAACGAGGAAGGATTGTTTCTGGGGCCCCCAATCAAACTGATGTAGAAAAAAAAGAACTCAGAAAGCAAGGGTTGCATGAGAAGAGCATTCCCACAGGTCCCTCCTTCTCCCAGGCTGGAAGCAGAGTGTTGTCCTGCATGGTCCTGATTCTTTCCAAGGCAGACCAAGTTTCAGGTACCTTTACAGATTTGGGCCATTTTAGGATTCCCCTGTACAAGATCTGGGAGCCTATCTGAGGTGCAGCTACAACCCAGCATGGTTAAACTGGGAGTGATTTTAGTCCCTGGCAAACATGGCATCCTTCTACTAGGGCCCACCCCTGCTCCCATGGGTTTACCCATGCTGCCACCTGATTGGCAAGCTCTGCTCTGGTGTTGATATTCCCCTGCCTGGCAGGAGGTGACAGTCAGCATCTGTTTCTTAGTGAGCTACAGACACCAAACCTGTGCTGAGCCAGTGGTTCTCTGTCCCTGCATGGGATGAATAATAGAGACAGAGCCATGTCAGGGGCCGGGGTGGGATTGCAGTGGGTCTTAACGAAACAGTCTGCAGAGCATAAAGATCTTTTAGGGGAGGCTTCCTGCCTGGTTGGACAGCTGCAGCGCTGGGGCTGTGGGGGGCTGAGCTTGTCCTGCTGCCATTTTGCAGTGCCAAGCAGAACTGAAACACAAAGGGGAACGTGGCAGCATGAACTGCCAGCTCAGCCCTTCCAGAAAGCGGCAGCGTGGCGAGGTCCAGCCCAGGCTGGAAACAGGACTTTTATTCCATGCATTCACCAGACACAGCTTTAGCTTTACAGGGAAACTCGGGATATCAATCTTGACACCTGCAGCTCTGCCCAATCTCCTAAGGCAACTCATGCTGCTGCAGCTTGTTCTCATGTACCCCATGGAATCATGCAGGGAATGAGCTGGGGACAATTTTTTTGGGGATTGCCCACACATGCTAAGTCTTAGGCAGGTGGCATACAGTTCATGGACTGTCATTGCACTTGGTACATGACAGCTTCACTGGTCTGAATGGCAGCTCCAGTACAGATGGAGGTTTGTTCAAACAGATCCTTGGAAATAACAAGGAAAATGCTAGCTATATTGTGCTGGGATTTCTCAGCAAAGATTTGGGAAAAATGCAGAGGGCTTTGTGCTCAGAGAAGCTGCCCCTCACCATATCCTGCCTGTTGCAAAAGGGGATATGGTGAAAGATGACACTAGGGATTTATTTCAAAATGTTGCCATGAAAACTTATGTAACCAAAATATGCTCCCTCTGGACTCAAAGTCACCTGCTCTGTTTCACAGCCTTGTTTGAAGAACCATGTAGTGAGAGATGAATGAGTCTCTGCGGTCCCAAATGGAGCATTTACAGAGAGATTAAACAGCAGAAATCTGGCAACTTTGCTCTCCTGGAGCCCTGCATCCCAGTGGCTGTCTCATTTGGAATGCTCGCTCACCAGGGCCCACCACAAACCTGGGTCACAGAGACACTGCACAACCCTCCATCCTTTTTCACCCTCACTGCAAGCCAGCTGCCTTTTGCCTTAGTCTGCTTCTATTTTTGCTTCTCAGACAGCATTGTGGAAAATGGAGAAGACCACAAAAATGTAGTTACTTTGTACCAGGACAGCAGGTCTGAGCCGTGCAGAGAACAGTCAGCTTGGCTCTTGCCCTGGCTCAGGAGCAGAACTCCTGTTGTCCTGCTGCCCCAGAGCTGCTGTTCCTGTTACCACACACCCAGGCCAAGAGGGAGCAAAGCATGTTTTTCTTCTCCTTCTTCCTCTCTGCCCCCCAAATTAAGAAAAATGACATGGACATTATCATTCCTAGTGTAACTGTTCCTGCAGAGCAGGAGGACACAAAAGCCTGAAGCAGTCAAGGAAGATTATGATTGTTTATCCTGAGGTTTCTGCCAAGATTTCTCAGTTTCCCAGTCCAGAATGGTTCAGGGTGGGGCCCAGGGTGGGGCAGAGCCTGCTCCGAACCAGCCCTGGGATCCCAAATGCCTTCTGCCACTGGCTCTTTCTGACTCCCTGGCACACATGTTCCCAGCTAATGTCACTGTGCAGTGGTGACAATACTGATGCCATTATCCAGCCAAGCACTGGTTTGTACCAGCAGTTCTCCAGAAGCTTTGACAGGCTTCCACATCTCTGGGCTAGTTAAATGCCTTCTTTTTAAAAATAAGAACTATCAGATGAGTTAAACAAACCTTTTGGTACCCACTTCTCCAGGCACGTGTCAGCACCACAACTGGCATTTCTTCTTGAAGAAAGGAGGAGATTTTTGTAGGAGCTTAAAGCTGTTTTTCTAGTGCTCAGATTCCCCACTGGGCAGGATTTTTGAAACTAGTACATGAGAGGATTTTTTTATAACTCTTTTGAAAAATCTGCCTCCTTAATTGTGCTGCCTGAAGGGAGCTAAAGACTTTTCAGCCACCCTCTCTGCCTATTTTCCCCTCCCATCTGCAATGTAAAAGCAAGTGTTTCTCCTGCCACAGGTTTGGTTCCTCTCCTCTGCAAGCACCAAGGTCCAACTCCTCTGTGTTAGTCCCTGAAAGCAGCTTTTGTATCTCTTGATTACAGTCATTTCTGATACACCATCCTGGGAAACTCTGTTAATAAAAGGACAATTTAAAAGCCCTGAAGCTCTATCAGCTGTCCATTTAAAAGATGATTTGTAACCTGGTAATTAACCATTGTGCTCCACTGGTCCTGGGCTGCTGGCTCCCAGCTCTAATGTACTAATGAGACTGAAACACTGCCAAAGCATGGAGTGGCTTTTTAGGGCTAAAAAATCAAGGATTGTCTAGAGTCCTACATGCAGCAGAGCCCTGAGGCAGGTTTGGGGGCTGCCAGGCAGAGATGGGTCCCAGATGTGGCACTTCCAAGCCAGCAGCAGCCCTGGAGGTCGTGAAGCCGCACCAGTAGAGCGATGGGCTCTGCAAGGAGACAGGATAATTTGGTCCCTTCAGCCCTGTGGGCTAACAGAGAGCAAAAGAGTCTTCCTACTTATGGCACTGGGGCTGTGTCAGAAAAGGAGATCAGAAAAGCATCTTTTTTCTCTTGCATTTCCTCTTTGGCAGCTCCTTCCCCAGATGTGCTGCAACATGGGGCTGACAGTGTGGGGTTAGCCAGAAGCACCACGGGCAGCAAGAATAGGAGTCGTTTTCTTCTCTGGGTTTTTGTTTTGTCTGTTTGTATTTTCTTTATTGAATTTCATCATGAATAGAGAAAATGTGTGTTAATGAGGACACCCATCAAATACTTTAATAGGATAAATCTGACAAGCACACAGAGGAGGAAGCAAATTTGACAGTGGCCAGGCTACTGGAGGGAGAGTGATGGATGTGATTCTTTCTCCTAGGCCTTTGTGGGAACCCCAAAAGAGCAGGGAATCAGTTGGGGCACGAGGTCAAAAGGCCCAAAGGATGAACCATGTTGGGGTTAATGAGAGACAGAAAGTTAATCCTTGAATTGGGGCTCTCAGCTCAGGTCCTAACACACAGCTACCCAGCCGACACCACTGACACCCCACCAGGCTCTCCAGCAGCTGATCCATTCGGGGATGGAAATTAAGTTTCTTTTTTAATAACTGATTAAAGGATAGAAAAGAAAAAGTGGCAAGAAAATGGTGGTTTCCATGGCAGATTAGCAGGAATGTGTGTGCCACTGGAACATATGCTGCTCAACATGCTCATAAATGGTCTGGAAAAGGAGCTGAAGAGAAGGATGACAGTTTGCTGATGATACTAAATCATCCAGGGCAAAGAATGTAATTTGCCCGGAAAGAGCTGCGAAAGATCTCTTGACATTGAATGCCTGCATCATAAAATTACAGCTGAAATTCAATATCAGTAACACAAAATAACTCACACAGAGAAAAATGTCCCTTCTTGTATACACACACAGAGCAATGAGTCCTGAACTATGATTAATAGTCAGGAATGAAATTTTGGTGTTACTGTGACTAGCTCTCTGAAAATGTTAGCTCAATTATTTAGGAAAAAAAAAAAGCAAAGAAAATGCAAACTTGCTGGGAGAAGAATAGAGAACAAGCCAGAACATTGTTATGTCACTGAGTACATCCTGGAGAGCCCGCAGCTGGAATACCATGTGCAGTTCTGGTCTGCTTGTACTGAAAGAATATGGTAAAAATAACAAAAGCACAAATGGGGACAATGAGAATAATCAGAAATAAAGAACAGTCCTCAGCAGACAAGTCTAAATAGGGGCAATCTTTTAAGTTACATTAGATAGCTGAAAGGAGATGTGAAACAGGTCAATAAAATCATTTGTGCTTTGGGAAGTGACCAGGAAATGATCTATTCACTACTTCCCCTGATGCAGGAACAGCAAATGGAGCTGTCAGGGAACACAGCTGAATCAGTCTGGGATTCTAAGCTTCAATGATTCTTTAGCTTTAGCCAGTGCAGCCTTAGGCCTGCCCTCATACACACTCTGAATCCAGATGCTTTGAGGCCAGTATGAGCAAGGCACTGCCAAAAACAAGTATATGGATGCTCAGCCTCCAATTTCATATTCCATAATGAAACCAGATGAGAGATGACATTTCAGGGCAGTCCATACACTTAGAAGAGGGCACAGGATCTAAAGCCAGCCTCCAGGCACTGCTCCTGCTCCTCTCTCCTAGTACAGAGAGTACTCAGAGACAGAGAGCAGAAGACACTTGCCCAGCACATTACAGAAGTCCATTTGACAACTTCAAGGGCAGGAACAGCCCAGTCAGGTCAATCCCATTACATCCAGGACTGTTGGTGGTGTCTAGACTGAAGCAGCAATGTCTGTCATGGGGACTTCTGGGGTCACCAGAGGATCAATCAGGCAGCTCATTTGAGGTTTATGCCATTCAAAACACTGCTTGGCAGCCACGAGAAAGAAGCACCTGGGTTCTTGGAGCCTAGGTAAGCCCTGGGGAGGAGGAGAAGCTGAAGATCAGCGTGGGTAGTAGCAGCAAATGGTCAGCACTACTCCAGAGAGGGGCTGCTGATGTCTCCCAGCATTCCTGGGTGTGTTTGGTAACTACTCCAAGTATTTTCCTACATAGTTTTTGCTGACCCTGTTTGCTGCAGGCATTCTTCCTTATCTGTGAAAACTCCCAAAGAGGAAAATAGCACATGCCTCTGTGTGTTTGAAGAGAAAGGTATTTGTAAAGAAGTATTTGAAATATGTTTCAAAGATTAACAGAGCTCAGGCAGCTCACTCAGCAGGTGATGGCCAGGCACAGCAGGATGTGGTTCAGAAGCAGATATTGCCCAGCTCTGTTAACATTTAAGTCATGCAGTGAGTCAGGAGGACACTGCTCCTGTCCCAGTCTGCTGTGTGGCACCAAAGAGAAGCTGTTAACAGAGGAGGTGAGATTCATGCCCTGTATCTGGCAGCACTTTCATCAGTCCTTTCAAAGCAGCATCACAGGTTTATGAACTCAGTGTGTTTAGGCTGCTTCTAGCTTTTAGCTAGGATCACAGAGGAGGGAAAATATCGTGGCTTTCTTCTTTCACAGGGATGGAAGGCAGAGATACGGAGATAAGCTGCAGTATTAACATAAAGTATCTCCCACCATCCAGTGGCTGGGCCCTCCTGGTGCCAGCAGAAGTGGATGCCATGGACAGGTTCCAGACCAATCCCTAGCACTGTACTTACCTTTTCCTTGTTATCCATGGTGATGGCAATCTGCATCCTCCTCCCCCGTCGGAAAGCCACCAAGTGATCCATCTCCTCCTCACTCAGGTCCGGCGCTCGGCCCGGGCCAGGGAAGCTCTCGGCGCGTTTCTCGCTGACGATCCTCTTGCCCTGGAAGACACAGGCTGAGTTAAGGACGCCTCCCTTAGCCCTCCTAGGAGAGTGGCCATCCCAAACCTCAAAGGATTTTGGGCTGGCAGAACAGAAAATGAGCCAAACAGCCAGGCCCCTTGGCTTACAAAGCTGCCACCCCACTCTAAGGGATCTGTCATATTACAGAGGTGTGTTTAGCTGAGCGCAACATCGGCAGGGCGGGATTTACCCTGCTCAGATAATCTGCAGCGTGAGCACTGAGGGATGGTTTTATTTTAAGCTTGCATCTGTGTCTTTGAAACAAATGTGAAGTTGGCCCCTCCCCACACAACACGTCCCAATAAAATGGGAGGCTACCTTGGAGCATAAGCCTAGAAGATGGAAGAGAAGAGGAACAGTGGGTTTTTTTTCTCTCCAACCTTGTCCACATAGCAGTTACTCCCCTGAAGTGTATTAGCACTTGATAATTCATCATTTCATAGTCATTGTGTGTTCATATTTCTGGAATTATTTATTCAGCAGTGGAATACTTAAGAAAACTGATATATAAACTCCTTGAGCAAGGGCAATAAACTCCTTCATCCCTCTCAGATACTATTTACAGCTGTATCAGTGTCATGACTTCAGTATATGGATTTACATCTGGTTCTTATTTTGTTAATGATCTTTGTTGCTGGCTGATGTCCTGCCAGTGCCCTCAGCCATCAACTCCACAAAATGAGCACATCTTTTGTACATAAAGACATACTTTTTCTCATCTAAAAGTATCATCTTTCAGGTCAGTCATGTGCCTTTTTATTTTTGCCTTACAAGGAAATGAGAGACTTAATAAGCCATCTCCATCGTTATCTCTGATCTTTTTCTTTTCTCTTCATCCATATGAAGTCTGCTCAACCTCACCAGGGATGAAGGAACCTCGGCAGTTTCCCTCTCTAGAGGATGGTGCATTTTACTCTGTTTTCCACCTTGGGCTTTCACATTTACTGGAGTCTTGATTGAAAAGGTATTCAAAATCTCCGAGGAAACTTCAGTGAAACTTGGGGATTCTTTGTTGCTACAAAATTGTTTTTAAAAACAAAAAGCACACCCAGATCTCTGATTTGTAGGGAAGACTTGCAATCAGGGCTTTTGCCATGACATGTGATACCAAGAAGCCTCACATTAACCTTGTTTTCCCTCGGCTCTGCCAGGAGTGCAGATGTTAGTGTGGAGGGAGCCTTGCTGTGCACAGACTCTGTCAGCATGACCTTTTTTATGGCTTCTCAGTCATCGAGCTTCCTAGCACATGATAAATGTTTTAGGAGACACTGGAGTATTTCCAGCAGCAGAACCTCAGTCTCTTGTTTATTCATCTTTCACATCTGTGTGATTTTGCTGTTTCAGCAGAGATAGTTCTTGATTCAGCCTGATGCAGGGGAGAGGAGTGGCCCGTGCTCTGTCTGTCCTGTCAGCCCCAGATGAACAGGAATGGTGGGAACCTTATTGCATGTTCTCTTGGGGATTTCTAGCTCTGCTTTTGGGTTCAAAAATTCTAGGCTGTACTGCTGAGGTTACAGCCTGAACTGGAGACTGGCCTGGCTCTGCCCTACACAGAGCACTGGTATGAGGTGTTTGGCATTCTAGTTAATTTTTTATTAAGAAAGTAAGCCCAGAGATATTTTAGAAGGCAAGCTATTAATCCACAAGTTGTACATCAAACATTTATTCATCTTAAGTCAACAGCTGTTCCCTAGAGCTCTTCACTGTTTATGTGTTGATGGCTCATCCTTTAGACACATTACAGGGTCACAGACACCTCTTGCCAGGGAGGTCTGGCACTGGGAGGATATTTGAAGGTGACTTCATCACTTGCAGTCTGAGAAAGTCCCTCATGAGACCAAAGACAAAGAGCCTTGTGCCCAAACACCTCGAGCACAACAGAAGCCTCAAAGAGCATCACTGGATTACAGGGAAGTGACTTCCTCCCTGGGCCACTGCATGTTAAAAGGCACGGTGTGAAGGCTGGTGTGTTGGCAAAGCCTTTAAATGCTGCATTTATTAAGCAGATGGCAAGAGGAAACATAGGAAACAGCTATTTAACAGAGTTGTGGTAGCTAGACACATCCAGGCTGGGAGACCACCAGATTTTCTGTGTAATACTCTTTGCCCTCCCTCCCTTTACCACTCCTTCCCTTCTTCCTCCCCACCCTCCCTCTCTCCCTCCCCCGTTTTGCTTCTGGCTAAGCTGCCTCATCTGGAGGCACATTCTGCTCAATGTGTCTATTGACATGTGTCTTCTTTCCTTGTTTCCTGCTTCAACAGTCTGGGTGATCTCCCAGCCTGCTTGTCCCACATTGGGAAATCCTGGTCCTTGGTGCCTCAGCTCCCAGAGTGAGAGATGTCATATGAGGAGAGCATCAACGCAGAGCCAACAGGGACAGAGAGCAGGGTCACAGCCACAGCGCCCGCCAGAGCCAACTCCTCCCCTCCACAGGGCTTCTCCTGGGTCATTCCCTGCCTGACAGAGACCTGGGACTCTGGCACCAGCTCTTTAGCTTAGTCAGAACTACACCACTCCCCTTACAGAAACACTGTAAGGTGAGACGTGCTCATCTCATGTCTGAGGCATGCCTTAGATTGTAGAGGCAGTGTTAAAAATACTCATCTGAGGCGTGCCAGGAAAAAGAACAGAGGAACAAAGGAAACCCCTGGACTTCTTTCCAGTTTGTGCAACTTTTCAGCTGGCTTTCCTTTGGGGCATCTTGCTTGACTATGGTTTAAGGCATTGAGGATTGGATGTGAGCGGTTTTCTGCACAGCCGAAGAGCTCTGGTGCTGGGACCTTGCAGTGGTCACAGGAAGGATGGTGGTGCCTCCTTCAGTCACACCAGTGTCTCTGGGCAAGCCCCTCTTTCCAGGCTCAGCAACACAGTTTAACACCAGAGTGGCCCACGAGGGCAATAAGGTGACTGATGCCTCAGAAAGGGAACTGGCAAAACATGGCTGAGTGGAGGGTGCTGCTGAGGGGGTTAGAAAGGCCTGAGGGCTGATTCCTGGGAATCAGTTAGAGAGGGAAGCATGTGGTAGCTCTGAGGTTGTGCTGAAGAACTGTGAAATGAGAGGGAACAAACAGTAAGGAAACTATTCCCTTTGGATGTGGCACATTGGACAGAAAGCTCAAGTGAGAGGCAGAACAGAAGCCCCTTTGTAAGTCGAGGCTGCAGTGTAAGAGCAATCCTCCTCCCTACTCACCTTTGCTTTGTTGTCCATGGTAACAGCCAGCTGCATCCTCTTCCCCATTCTGAATGTGAACATATGATCTGCTTCCTCCTCCTCCTCCTCCTCTTCTTCACTGCCAATGCCGAACCCAGGGCTTGTAGGACAGGGGCTTCCCCATTTCTCACTCACCACCCTTTTGTCCTGGAAAACAAACCACTTCCATTAGCAAATCCAGGTCCTGACTCAGGGATGTGATTGCCTTCCCCAAGCACACCTGCACACAAGCGGGGAGGCAGCTACAGAACAGACAGCCCTTGCCCCCAGGAAGTTCTCTGTGCCCGGCACACTGCCGTGACATTCCTGGAGAACAAGGGGCTTGTTGTCTGCTCAGCAGCAAAGCCCACAAAGACAGCAAGGCTGAAAAATCCTTTGCACTTACAAATCTGGCATTTCAGACTAAAATGCCAGAGTTATGGGAAAGAAATGTCATCCTCATCTCTTTCTGCAGCACACTGAGTAAGCTTGGGAAAGCCTAAGTCCTGCTGGAGGTGGCCTTGGAAGCCAAGTGGATGGCTGAGGGTGGTGCTCACCATCGAGAGAGCTGGGCTATCTTGTCCATAGTGCTCAGTCTGGGTAATTGCATCTTTCAGGTCCTGTATGAGAGAAAAATGTGTGCAGCAGTGCACCCCGAGAGAGGCGAGGGCCGTGGCCAGGGTGGGAAGGGAGCAATGCACTGCCCTGGATCCAGCAACACGGAGTGCTGGAAGCAGGATGGGCTGGCTCAGCAGGCTCTACACGAGCTCTGGCAGAGGAGTTCACCAAGGGGTTAAGGCATGACTGGCTTCCCAAGCCCCATGCTGCCAGGATGGGTGGACAGAGCTTATCAGATTTGGTCCAGTTAGAAAGGAAACCTGGGACTAACAGCTGCTGGCCCAGGGCCACTTGCTTTGCTCACTCCCAAGGCCTAAGGAGACCATAAGTTTTCCCAGCCTATGGCATTCTCAGAGGCACTCCTGGCACCTCGAATGACACACACACACACCTGATACCCTCTGCCTACATATTTTCAGTGATGCTGACACCTGGGACCTGTCCAGGGCTGATTGTGCCTGTTCACACACCCAGTCATCTGCCAGTTATCTCTTCGTGCAAGAGTAGAGGTGGCTGGGCATGGCTGGAAACATGTGAAGCACCTAAAATCACTCTGATCACACACCTCTGCAGAATTCACCCACACTTTTCAAGGCTTAGGAGCTATTTCCTGTGCCTCAAAGAACTTTGTTGTGGATGGTCTCTCTCAGAAACGTCACTTTGCAACAGCAGGTGACAGCTGGCCCATGGTGAAGGAGAGGCACCACTTACATTGTGAGCTTTGGTGATTGTAATGGTGAGTCCATCCTGCTTGGGCCTCCTGGAGGTAACAGCCATTCCCTCCTGTTCTGCTCGTTTTTTGTCCTCTTCTATTTCCTGAAACATAGATATCTCCCCTTATCACAAGCTGTTGGATGTTGTTAATTTTCCTGTTCTGCTAAACAGACCCACCTTCACCCCTAAGAAGGAGTGGAGCAACTTGTGTCCCAGTTATGGGATGCAGACAGAGGAAGGTAGCAGTGTGGGCAAGGAGATGCTGCAGCAGTGAGGCAAGTGTCAGTGTCTGTTCTCCAAAGCAACTAGAGAATTCCAGTTAAAGGCTCAGCTAAAGGCTAAGCTAAAGGCAGAGCTCTGCCCACCCGCTCCAAGTGTTTACAATATAAACAGGGTATCTATATAACATAGTCATTCTGACTGTGCTGACAATCTTCACTCTGTGACTTGAGGACCCCAAATGGGAGCTGGGTAAGGTAAGGACCTGCAGACTCACCTGGTACCTTCGTATCAGCGCTTCGTTCTTTTTCCGTAAAGCCAAGATCTTCTTATCAAGTTCAACATCTTTCTGCTCTTTCTTCCTTAACACGGCATCATCCACAGCGGCATCCTGGAAACAGAAGGAGCAAAGCTCTTCTCAGTCATGATACCAACAGGATGAAACCTGCTCCTTCTGTCTGGACAGAGTGGGAAGTGAGTCTTTCCCCACCACTTCTCCCTGACTTTTTCCTGACAGAATTGACCTTTTCTTCTCTTACAATTTTTGTTTAGCAATGAGATAGTTTGAGCAAAGCACTGCTGCCCCACTTTGATGGCTGTCAGTGGGCTCCACAGCTAACACCCTGCATATCTGCAGTACATGACCCCCACCTTTGTGCATTCTCAGGCACAGAGGAGGTGTGCTGGGTGTCAGACACCAGTGAGAGAAAGGCAGCAGAACCTGCTCATGGCACAGACCACAGCTCCTGCGCCAGCCCATCTCCACCGGCGTCCCCAGTGAGGGGTGTCTGATCTAACAGCCCTTGCCAAGGGGCAGGACACAGGGACAGAGGCACACATCTGTGTCCAGGTGGGACAACAGGAACATTTAAACTACCTCCACACATTCTTCTGCTGCACAATGGGATTTTGTCAAGATCTGTGGGAAAACAAATGGCTTTTCCATTGCCATCCATCATCGGGTATGTGACAGGTGAGCAGATTGCCTTTGTGGGTGGATAGAGATCCATGGGCATTTTGCAAGGCTGATTAAAGCCAAATTCGGTGTTTACCTGAACAGAAGCTGTTCTGAGAGCACTAAATTGGCAGGTTCGCTGTTTACCGAGCTCTGGGGTGTTGGCTGCTGAGGGTGGGATCAAAGTGGTGCATGCCCTCAAACACACCCCTTTCATCTTCAGATTCTTTTGAAGGAGAACTGGCAGAGCTGCCGGCTTGAGAAAAAATTTAAGCATTCCTGCAGAGATTGTATTTGTGCTCTTCTCTTTTCAAAGCAAAGAATGGAAAAGGCCTGTCAGGCTATTCTCCCTCTGCCCATTTGTCAGCATTTTGTCTGGCTGGTGCTGGGGGGAGGGGGTCCTTCCATTTCCAGCTGGAAACAAGTCATTGGAAGGAAAGTTTGCTGGTGTTCAGCACTTCTCCTCCCCTTTATTAAAGAAGGCATTAAGATGTTTCTCTCTGCACAACCTGTTTGAGCAAATGCTGGGAGCTGTGGGCGAGAGGAGGTCACTCGCCCACAGCAGGGCTGAGGCACTGGGCAGTGTGTGGAGCCCACGCTCAGCTCCCAGGGGCTCACCCATTGTACGCTTCAGCCCAGTCAGCGTTTGCTCGTCAGCTGCCGGCCCGAGCCAGCCGATAACGGGGGGCCGTGCCCTCTCCTCCATTTCTGGAACGAATCCGCTGCCCCAGCCCGTGCTGCAGCTGATGCTCAGGATGGAAAGTGGCTCCACCATGCCCTCCCCAGAGTAAAGCTCTTCCGGGGAGCCAAGGTGCCCGTATGTCACCGCGACAGAGAGTTATAAATGGCTTTGGCAGAACAAATGTGCGATGGCTTTGAATCAGCAATCAGCTGAACCCAAAGCTCTCCAAGAGCAGAGCATAGCCAGGGAATGAGAGGCCTCATTCTATTGCAAATTAAAATGTCACAAAAGGAGAAAATGGAAAGCTATCGGCTTCAGGCTTCAGTTAAATGACGACATCCCGTTGTGTCACAGCCCCTCTCCTAAGTGGCACACACACCGGCTACGCAGCTCCTTGGGGGCTGGAGGGACACCTCGCTCCAGACTGTCTCTGCGTGCAGTGCTTTCCCACACACTTCTATGATCGCCTGCTTCTGCAGCGAGACCTCGGAGACAGCAGCGTTGGGAAAGTGTGACAGGCAGGAGGTGGGGGGAGGGAAGGGGGACAGGAGCGGCCCGTCCTAACGCTCTTCTGCGTAAGCAAACGTATCCGCTCTTTTTAAGAAATATCCTCTTCCTTGATAGCTGCAGCTGAAGCCCTCGCCAGCATACGCACCATCCAGCACTGCCTGCGTTTCTGTTTGTTTTCTGCCTCCCGGGAGGCACCTTGTCCTGAGCCAGCCACCACAACCTGCCCCGGCGAGGGATGTAAACCCCGGCACCCAAAATGCGCACCCCCCAGCACCCCTCCCCGCGGTGCGGTACGGCTTGTTTGCTCCCCGTGCCTGCTGGCAGCCAGGCGAGGCAAGAAAACAAAGCGACAGCCACCGAAAGGCCACCCTGAAGGAAGCGAGTGCAAGTCCTTGCGTGGCCCTTGGGGTGAGGGACCCCAGCGCCCCCGCCCCTCCCAGGGCCCGCGCAGGCAGCACTCACAGCTCGGTGCATGTTGGACATCGGCGGCGGAGCCCGGCGGATTCCAGAGCAGAGCTAAAAGAGGAGAGCCATCAGACGGCCTTTCTCAGCACTGGTTGCACAGCATACAAGATCATGTTTTGATTACAAAAGCCTCGTCTGGGCTCCCAGCCAAGAGCACTGGCTGCCTAATATACCAAGCACAGACAGGGTTTGGAGTGCCTGTGTCCTCCTCTCCAATCTCACTCTCTTTTTAAAAGAAACACTCCCCCTTTTCCCCCCTCCTGACTCCTTTTTAACTTCCTGATGCCACAAACCCTCGTTCAAAGTGGGAAAAGCCGGGTGAACAATGACGGATGGATCAGGCAAACAGCTTGGCTTCGCTGCCTGGCCATTCACGGGGTCGTGTTGTTTGTTATGCATGGCTGGCTCCACGCCTGGCGGGGCCGGGAAATATCTGGGGTCCTGGATGTCTTGTGAGTGTGTGTGTGTGCATGGGAAAACATGGGTCAGATTTGCCTTTTTCTGTTTAATTTCAGTATTCTCTGGGAATGATTTCCCCACTGTTAAAGTGGGCCTTTCTTTCAGGAAGGAACAGAAGAGTGCTGTGGGGTGGGCATCACCAGCAGGCAGCAGGACTGGCAGGAAGCACGGCCAAGGCAGAGGGACTCCTGTAAGTCCCCGTCTGAAAGCTGCCAAAACAATCCTCAGAAGAGTTACAAGTAGCACGGGGGCTTTGAGGGAACGGCATTCAGCTGCTTCATCTTGGGTCACTACATGAGCCCTTACTTCACCACAGAATATCCTGAGTTGGAAGGAACTCAAAGGATCATCCAGCCAAACTCCTGGCCCTGCCCAGACACCACAACAATCCCACCCTGTGCCTGAGAGCGTTGTTCAAACCCTCCTTGAGCTCTGGCAGCTTTGGGGAGCCTGCTCAGTGTCTGACCACCCTCTGGGGGAAAGAACCTTTGCCTGATACCCAGCCTAACCATGCCAGGACATAGCTCCAGCTGTTCCCCTGGCTCCTGTTCCTGGTCACAGAGATCAGAGATTGGAGCTGTCCCCACACTGCCCCTTGTGAGGAAGCTGCAGACCCTGATGAGTCTCCTCCAGGCTGAGCAAACCTCAGGCATGTGTCCTGGCCATGTGCTGCATTCTCCCTCAGCACAGACTGGCTGCCCTCCCTCTATCCCAAGGGACACAGATTGAGTGTGTGGTGAACAGGAAATGGAACCACACCTGGGAATGTTTTGTTGCCCAAGGACTGATGCACAGCCCAACCTTAATGTGGGCCCTGCTATGTTCATATGTTAAAAAAACCAAGTTGGTCCACTGCCTCCCACTGTCCACTCTAAGACCTTTGAGCAGGTGAATGCCTCAAAAAATCCAAGAAGTCTGACCTGAAACCTGGAGTGGTTTAAGGGAAACCTGCCAAAGACTTTGCAAAACTCAGAATCTGGTCCCTTCTCTGGGCATGACTTGGGCTGTTGGACATCACAGCAAAGGCACTTAGGAGCTGGAAGCACAGCTTAGTAAAAGCTCTTGGAGGGACAGACTGACCTATATTAATTAGTAGCTACTCAATGATGAAAGGAAACTGAAGCCATTTCCAAGGCGGTGCTTCTGGATTCAGGCTTGATGAAGGAAATGAAGACTCAGATGTGGGCAGAAAATTGGGAAAAAGGCACAAAAGCTTTGCTAGAGCCCAAGTGCTTGTCAAGAGGTTTGTGGTGGACACAGCTGTGCAGAAGATGCAGAGTCATGTGGAGCTTTACCTTGGCCTGGGAATACAGGGGAACTCTGGGATGGCGCTGCCTTGGTTTTCCAAGCTGGCCACTCTCTTGTGAGGGTGGAGTGATATCCCATTTTTGGCTGGGCTGGTGGCCACAGGGACAAGGTCACTCAGAGACTGGGTTGAGTCAGGGAGTCAGTGTTCATGGAAACACTTTGTTCAGCACTGGTGCATTATCCTGTTTGTGTGGTGGTCATGTCTCTGGCCTCAAGGAGACTGCACACTATGTTGATGCCGAGGTTCAGGTTAAAACAGAAACCATTACCCCAAACTCCAAGGCCGGGTTCTGTGTGCAGTGCAGGGTGAACACCACGTGCAGCTGGTGCTGCCCATGTCATGCTCAAATCATCAAGGCTGTGCTCACAAGGAGTTTCTCCAGACCTCACATCCTATGTTCCTGCCACTCCTGGCCAAGCTCTTCCAGCAATGAGCAGTGCCATGAACAGGAGTGAAGATCCCTAAAATACCTTTGCCTTTGCTGATGTCGCTGGAGAGCTGCATTTCCCTCCAGGGCACTGTCGGCTGCTCCTGACCTGAATGCAAAGAGCTGACATGTCTCAGCTGCCCTTTACCATGTCTGAGTGGCACAAATGACAAGCACCTACTCTGCATCATCATCTGAGATCAGTGGGAACCCTCAATGAACACTGCAGACACAGAAACCCAGGGGCAAAAGGGCCCAGCCAAGGGAGCAGCATCTGCAGCTGCAGCAGTGGGGCAAAACAGGCTGGTTTGGGGACCTGCTTGTGCCCTTGGGACAGTCAGAGGAGAAAACAGAGCCCTATGAATGTGCCAAAATTTATGGGGTTATGAATATGCATGTACATTTAATTATTCCCAGCACTGTGGACAGAAAGGGCTGCAGTAACACCACAGCTGTCCCCAGTAAAAAACTGCCAGAACCCGTGATTTTCTCTAAAGTGCAGTGTCAATCCCAAAACTAGCACTGCCTTCCCATGAGGTCTGTGCCTACATCAAGCTATGGGCAATCCTTCTAGACCACCATCGTGGCACCAGAGATTCCAGTACCCAGAGGTTTGCTTTTGGGAAGGAGAAGAGCCAGAGAAGGTTCCTAGTCTCCTGCTCCAGTGAGCAGGAAGTGCTTGATGCATGACATTTTGGGAGTCCTGCAGGACTTCAGGACACACTGAATCCTGTTCACACCAACACCCCCACCTTGGTGGCTGCAGGACACCAATCCTGCTCTCTCTGGCCATTGGTGGCAGTGATTCCCACATGCAGCAGCTTGACAGAGTACTTCAGACAGCGAGTATACATCCATGTGCAACAGGAAGGACATCTGGAGAAACCAGCCTCATTACTCACTCAGCAATTTGTACACCACACCTAGAGTTAATCTCTTTATTCTTTAAAATCCCAGAAGACCTTTCATAGGTGGGATGGTTTAATTCTGGGCTCTCTTGTGCTCTGGCTGGTGCCATCTCTGAAACTGCTCAGCACAGTGGGCATATAGAATGTATCCAGGTTGGCTCTGGATTCTGCTTCATGGATCTGTCAGCTCTTGTTAACCTTGGGCTGACCCTGAAGGAGCAGTCCCTGGGGTGGGCAGCAGCTTCCTTCAGGAAAGCCTGGAAGCTGGAGGAATCAGGGGGGTATAAAGGGGGTTTGTTTGCTGTGGCTGTGCTGCACAGAGGCTAAACTGAGTGCCCTTAAGCACAGCCTCCAGCTGCCTACTTGGGAGTCCTCGCTCTCCACTTGGGGCAAAGTTTGCTGGAGATTTGTCTGGGGCCAAAGAAGGAAAGCAAGGCAATGACCTTTCCATTTTGTGCTTGTGTCAGCGAATAGTCCCTTTCTCTAATTGTGTGCAGCAAGGCCTTTCAGTTTTGGCACAAAGAACCATCCCTGTCAGGAGTCTGCCATCTCCCTGCTCCAGGACTGCACTCAGCAGCTGGAACAAAGTTTTGTCCCATATTTTGTTGGTAAGGCTCTGTCTTTCTGCCTTACACAAAGACTGAAGGAAAGGATCTGATTCTTCAAAAACTGCAAACCTTCCTGCCCCAAGAAGCATTCCTGCATCCTTTCATCATCCCTTTGACCAGCAGGAACTGCTTTGTCTTGGAACCCTTCCTCCTTTTCCTTTTGCACTCTGTGAAACTCCTCCAGAGCCACTCAGTCCCATGCTGCCACTTTTCCCAAGTGCGCTTCACCCAGCCTTATCCTGGCTCCTCTCCATTTTTTGCATGACCGCTATCGAGTCAACAGATGGCACTCGGGAACTGCTGGGAGGATCTGGGAGGCAGCTGCCAAAAGCCCACTGAAGGAGCTGGAGTCTGGCTGCTGTGGGAGGCTGTTTCTGTATTATGTGTCAGGACTGCAGATAAGGCACAGGGCCGAGTCTCAAGGCACGGCTGTGTGCAGCGATGTGCTGCCCGAGGCTCCTGAGCTGAACCAGCAATCCTTCTCCAGGCCTTGGATACAGGGAGGGACGGGAACACAGTGTATCAAAGAAGAGTTCCTGGAGGCATACTTCTTACCAAACACAAAAACTTCCCCACAATAAGGCAACTTCTCTTGCCTCCCTTGCCTCTCCTAGCTCTGATCCTTCAAGCAGCTGCACTGCAGGATAAAAAAGGGGTTGAGGTGTTTCCTCCAGCCAGGAGAAAGGTCAGCATATTGCCTAGACTAGGAGGAGGGACCAGGCAGGAACTTTAAATGGGCTTTAGCTGGAGAGACTCATGGGGATCAAAGTGATGCTGAGACATTTGTTTTTAAATGGATCAATATACAATTAAAATTAAAAATACCAAAGACAGTTAAAGGATGTAATGGCAGCTTGGTCCTGCTTAAAAGCAGTAAGGATCATAGCTGCCTGTTGGTACTTCCCACAGGGATACCAATCATGGTACAGCACAGAAACCTCTCAGGATGTGCAGAGCAGCCCTCTTCCCATTTGGAACAAAAGATCTCCTCTTTTCCCCTTCCCTGTGCATCATCCCAGCCTGCAGGGTCCTGCTTCAAGTCCTGTGGGTGAGTTCTTTGCATACCCGTGTTTAACGCCACCCTGAAAAACCCATGATATTGTCAGCTCTCCCAATATTTTCTGCTCCTAAAAACTTGTCATTCCAGTATAAGACCTCTGAAGTGGTCATAGGCTGAGCAAATGAAAAACAAATCTGTCCACTTCATTTTTCCCACTTGCAGACTCACTCAGCAGGGACAAATACAGGTTTGCTGACCTTGTTCACTACCCAGCCTTCAGATGTAGGACACAGGACCCAGCCTTGGAAGGGTGTGAGGCTGTGGAAAGTGGCCGGGACAGCCAGTCAGGCAGGTTTTTTCATCTTTTATGGAAATGTAGTCCTTGGGGAAAGCATGGAATGCTGCAGAGAGCAACTTGTTTGCCCTGTCATCAGCAGGGACCATGGGAGGTTCCCCATGGCTTCAGCCCAGATCAGCCCAGATCTAGGAGGACACGGACAGCCCAGTGGCCTGGGCTCACAAGCTGCAAATGAGCAGCCAGGAGCCAGCTTGCTCTTGACATGGTCACATGCCCATTGTGAACTCCAAAAAGTGAAAAGTATTCCATGTATGGCTGCTTTGGGGCTACGTGAATGGTAGTGACCCACTTCGAGTCTGATGCAAGAAGAAAAAAGTGACAACTTTGGTGCCTCTCATCCCAGCCAAACTCCATTAAAGCCTAACACAAACCATCTCATTTCCCTTTGCCAGGAGAACTCAAAAGCAAGCTCCAGAGACCAACCTTGGCTCCAGGGTATGAACTGGACTGAGGACTCTCCATGGGCTCCAGCGGCGGATGCTGCGTGGATTCCGACGGGGCTCAGCAGGAAGACTGGCTTTTCTTGTGTGGAGGGGCAAGGTGTGCAGCTGATTGGGAGGACAAACACAGGAAGGACCAGCCTGCACGAGGCTCAGAGGCACCTGGGAAGGGAGGAGAAGAAAAGGAGAGTCAAAGTGGCAATTAAATATTAAAGGACTAGTTCAACAATAATTAGTACTTGAGTGAAGGGAAGGAGTGGAGGTGCATGTGGTGCCTGGAAATTAGAATAGATCTTTCCAACAACGTTAGAGTGAATATAAAAGCAAACCTTTACTGAAAGCTGTCAAGTACATGATCTAGCAAAAATCACATGTGGTACAGTAATTCTACAATTTTTATAAGGTTAGTCAATTAGTATACTTATCATATACTGTCCAATTAAAAGATTAGTTGGTTAGGTAATAATTCCTGGGGTGTCCACTGGAAGCAGTCCAGAGCTTTCTTTTGCCTCTCTTTTGTTATGTCTGGTCCAGATTCTGGTTGGAAAACAGAACGTCCTTGTAGCTGGTTCTCTTCTTGGAGTAAGACTACACAATATTTAGGATTATAAAGTTATATAATTGTTCCTAAATGTAGGGAAGAAAGATAGGGAAAAATACTAGAGTCTACAGCCATGCTTTAGCAATCTACAAAGCTACAAATATATGAAAAATATAAAAAGATAAAAATCTTAGGCATCACATGAAGCACTTGCAGACTTTTAGGGCTGTGCCTGACTGCTGAGTGCTTCATTTGAGTGTTTGAAGATTTCTGAAAGTGCAAATAATTCCTGCTCCAACAGGATGGAAATCATAATTCAAGAGGGTGATACCTTTCTCTGGGGATCCATTTGGGGTCCCTGAGTGAGCTCCTGAGCCAGGTGATTCTCCTTTGGGAATGTGGATATTTTGTTGGCCCTTCTGACTTGATCTTTGCAGAAAGGCTGAGGTGCTGCTCAGGCCTGGGGACACTGTGCAGTCCAAACACATGGGATTAGTGTGAGCTACCATACAGGGTTTAGATTTGGGTTTGTAAAAAGGAAAAGTTCCATTTCCTTGCTCCCTGGAATATTTTGTTCCCTTCAGTACCTTCAGAAGGAACTGATTAAAAACACTCTTCCTTTGCCCTGTTGTTACTGAAACCTTTTGATGAGAAAGGTCTGGAGCAAACACTTAAAGATGCCTTTTTTCTGGAAGCACCAGATGAAATACTTGGAGCATTTCTGAAGCTCAGTTACTAACCAAAAAAAAAAAAAAAAAAAAAAAAAAAAAAAAAAAAAAAAAAAAAGTAGAAACATTTCAACAATATGAGAAGTGTAAGCTTTCCACTCCACTCATGTATCTGCTCTTGAGCCAAAAGAACTGGTTTTTATCCCTCCAAGGCTCTGATTCTCCTGGAATGATCCATTCTGGCCGATTTCCTCCCCAAACTGTCAACTGGGCCATCTCTGGATGACACTGACTCACTGGCACTGGTGCCATGGGGGCCTTGTTTAGGCTGTGAAGGTATTGTAACAGGGAGAGTTAATCAAGGTATGTTGCATATCCCAGCACCTTCTCAGCCTGGCTCAGGCTGAGAATTTATGTCCCAAATCCTCATAGGAAGAATATTTATGTGCAAGGGATGAATTAGTCTGGGATATCTCAGGATGCTCGGAGGGAACTGGCTCACTGTCAGTCACGCTTG
Source organism: Cettia cetti (assembly GCA_013401135.1). Classification (NCBI taxonomy): domain Eukaryota; kingdom Metazoa; phylum Chordata; class Aves; order Passeriformes; family Sylviidae; genus Cettia; species Cettia cetti. Next base: position 19,486 of record VZUI01036479.1, on the reverse strand, counting down.
GAAATGGTGTGAACATATGGGCGGCCTCAGAGCGAATGTGGCTGCGCTCCCAGCACACAGCACCAGAGAAAATGGGACAATATTGCTACAGTGAGACTTCTCCTGCCAAGACAAAGCTCAATTGGGTCTCATGGGCCTTCTGCCCCTTCAAACACACTGCAAATTCAGCACATCTCTTATTTGCCTCAGTTTGCAATGTACCAGTGCCCAGAAACATAACTGGCATATGCCTGCAACCTTCTTAGCCCTAGTATTGGGTCAACAACTATTCAGAGGTTTCCAGCACTGCAGGAGCCTCATGGAAGCCTGAGAAAGAGAGAAGGGCCCTGCATGGGTCTCTCCTTTCTGTGCAGCGTGGGGGCCACGCTCCAGCACACAGCCTGGGCAGAACTAATGACTGACAACCAAAATCAGCCTGTGAGCCTGATTCCTGAGCCCCTTTCAACCTCAGGCCTTAAAATGGTGCATACTGGCGAGGATGCTTTTTATCAACACAGACGACTGCACAAATTTTGGAAGGTGATGGCTTCTCCAAGCCCATCCCATTACAGAGTGGTCAAAAATGGCACTGAACAAACAGGCTGTAAATCTTATTCTTTTAAGTAGTTATACTCCTAAAACCTAAAAATTTTGTTGCATCTACGATTCATAAAAAGACCATCATGGACCAGTAGCAAGGAGAAAAAAGGTGGGCTCTGTGGAGTGCAAACATCTGCAGGGACACACGTCCTTCTGTGACATTGCTTGTGCTCTGCTGCTGGGACAGCAGAAAATCAAACTGGATGTGTAGAGGAGACCCAGAATCCATCTGGGCCTTTCTCTTCAGGCACCCAGCACCAATGGCTTTGGTGTAAAATGTAAATGTTCAGACAAACAGCTCTGACTCAGGTCCTGGCACTGAAAACATGACTAAAGCACTTCATACTCTAATTAACCCCTTCTGAAGTTTCAGAAGGTGGGCAGCTACATTCATCTGTAAAATAAGCTTTGCACAGTGAAGTGGCTGGGGCTCAGTTGGCTAATGCAGCACTGCCACCACCAGAGAGCTGTTCTCTGGCTAAGGAAGCAATTTCAGTGGCTGAGACAATGGGAGGTTTATGCAGCAGGAGCAGCCAGGACTGCTGCTGTACCCATGGAAATCTTCCAGCACGGGAGGTGTCTGGCACACTGTCACTGGCTTCGAGCAGCAGAAATACCCTGGCTATTTCATTGCTCCAGTGAGCAGTGACAAACCAGGGTTCATAAGCTGGCTGCAGATCCACGAGCCATTGCACATTGCCTGGAAACCAGCAGTCTGCTGCAATCCAAGGCAGCTGCACAATGATCCCCAGCCTTGCTTTGGCCACGACGTCTTCAAGGGCTTGGGTGTCCATGAAACTCATGACATGAGTGCTTTTGCACTGTGCAAAACATGATGGTGTCACCACTGCAAGCTCTCAGCTTTGACCATGGTTTCCCTGAGATGCAGGGTAGCACTGCCTGCAGAAAGAGAGGCAGGGATGCATCCCAATCCAAAGAGACTGCTCCGGACCACTTGGCCCCCATCCTGCTGACTCAGCCATCATGGTTCACCAGGCACTGTGGAAGAAAGAGTTCCTCTGGATGAAGGATGTTCTCATCTTCATGGAATGTCTTGTGAGAAGCATTTATGTTCCTAAAAGAGTTTGGGAATCCCACTTACTTGTTCTTCCTGCTCACCCTTAGGTTGTTTCTGTAAGGAGAGGAAATCTTGGGATGAGCACATGCCTCCCCTAGAACAACACTGAGATCTGCCCCACCAGTCTCAAACTGGCCAAGCACAGGGAGGTCACAGAGTGGCAATATTCCAAATGACATAACACATTAAGAAGAGCTTCCGGCTGATGGGAGAGGCAGCTCCTCCTCTGCTGCACTGCAGGGGCAAGAGCCAAGCAGGTTTTCAAGCAAGGGACTCCTGGATTCCCAGATTTGGTCCCCACAGCTGGTCCCTCCCAGCCCTGGCTGTGCAGCAGCAGCCCCAGGAGTGCCACTGCCTGCCTCGGGCAATGCTTTGCAGCCAGCTGGGAGCACAAGCCCTGCTGTAGCCCCTGGCTAAGGGCAATGAAAAATAATTAATCCATGTGTTGAATACCTTGCAGCAGTGCGGAGGAAACCTGCCAAGCTGTGGGAGTGAGGAAGCGTGATCACCCCCACTTACCAGACAAGGAGTTCACACCTCGGGCTGAGCCAAACTAAAGCTGTAAGATGTGCCTGTCTGTCAGAAGCGGTGGGATGTTTGTAATCCAGCTGATTCCCATCATCCTTGCAGCTCCCATGGCTCTATTATTACCATTACTGTTGCAAGAATTATTATTTAGCATCAGAAGAATGAAAAGGAAATATCACCCATGTCCTTGTCACCACATTAATGCCAGCCAATCTTTTCAGCAGATACCAGGTTTCAGTCTTTCCTGCTGGGCCACACAATACAAGCTGCTCTGGAGCTGCTCCTCACAGTGCATCTGATCCTACCAGGCTAGTGTAATTTCTGTGGCTAAGGCTCAGAACAGCAGGCTGGTCCCCTGCAGCCCGGCCCAGCAGAGAGCACCATGCTGGGTCAGTGTGCTGCCCATAGCCTGCCCTTGAAACTCCCTCCTGCTGGGTTTGGAGAGGTGTCAGCCTTCGGTGGGAGAGAGTCACCCACCCTGGCATTAGGAAAAGCTTTTTGTTCTTTAAACTGCCTCGGGCATTTAAGTCATTAAGGCAGGAAGGGCTTACTCTAAGCAGCTAGAGGATTAGTGGGAGTTATAGGATACTCTCCGCTCTAATACTTTCCCTTTTTGCTTCAGCTGTTCTGTATGTGTGGAGCAAAAAGGATGCCACCCTCATGAGAAAGAAGGTCACTGCCACTGTGAGGTCCACAGACTTGGCCACGAGGAAGGAGAAGGTCACAGCCATCCCCACAGGCACTCAAAGTATGATGACAAGGCAGAGAATGTCGCTGCCACTTCCATGGCCGTACACACAGCTATGAGAAAGCTCCAAGCCCTTCCTACACGAGTCATTGGCATGGTCATTGGCGTGAGAGCAGCTACAGAAGGAGCAGCCATCTTTCACCAGCTCTGTGGGAAGCTATCCCCATGTACAAGGAGACACATGTGGCTACCGCCCAGGTCAGAGCAATGTCATGGTACGGATAGACAAGGACAGAAGGATCCCGCAAGGAGGTGGACATGCCTGACATCCCTGTGTTCTCCATGCTTTCAACTCAGTTGTTTCAAACCTACCATCTATTTCAAAAAATCATTTACTTATTTAATGCTTCAAAAAGCCAACAATTCAAAACACTGCCCTGCACTTGCCACACAGGGCCGGGAGCACTTCTGGGAGCGTTCCCAGCCCGGGCCAAGCAGGAGCACACTGCGGAGATGAGGGACTTGTCACCCAAAGAATGTCCGATGCCCCGCGCTTCAGTTCCGCACCCACACTCTGAGCCTCTTCCTCGACAGCCAGGCTGGCCCCGGGGCACACGGTTCCCCCCGCTGTTCTCCTGGTGCCGGCGGCTGCGCCCCCGTGCCCGCCCCGCGCCGGGCCCGCCTCCGCCCGCGCGCGCCGCGCCCAATCAGAGCCGGATCCGCCTCCCCCGTGCGTGCCGCGCCCAATCAGAGCCGGATCCGCCTCCGCCCGTGCGCGCCGCGCCCAATCAGAGCCGGATCCGCCTCCGCCCGGGCTCGCCTCGCCCAATCAGCGCCGGCCCCGCTGCGCGCGCGGACGGAAGCGCGGCGGGAGCGGGACCGGTGGCCGCGCTTGGCACGGCCATGGAGGGAGCCGGGGATGCGCCCGAGGATGCGTCCGAGGATTTTCCCGAGGATGCGCCCGAGGATGCGCCCGAGGATGCGCCCGAGGATGTGCCCGAGGATGTGCTCGAGGATGCGCCCGAGGATTTTCCCGAGGATGCGCCCGAGGATGCGCCCGAGGATGTGCCCGAGGATTTGCCCGAGGATGTGCCCGAGGATTTTCCCGAGGATGCGCCCGAGGATGCGCCCGAGGATGTGCCCGAGGATTTTCCCGAGGATGCGCCCGAGGATGTGCCCGAGGATTTTCCCGAGGATGCGCCCGAGGATTTTCCCGAGGATGTGCCCGAGGATGTGCCCGAGGATGTGCCCGAGGATGTCCCCGAGGATGCCTTCTACGAGCGCTTCGCCGCCGAGCTGGAGGTGCTGGCCGAGCTGGGAGGTGTGCGCTGCTGCGGGGCCGGGACGGGAGGCGGCGGAGGGAGCGGGCGGGCGGACGGGACCGTGCCTTGCGCTCCCGCTTGTGCCCGCCCCGCCGCGGCTCCCCTCCGGTGACCGGCACCGTGGTCTGACCGCTCTTGCAGACGATCCATCCCCACCCGCCGGCCCCAAAACCTCCCAGTTCCGGAGCAAGAGGCAGCCGCCGGAGGAGCCCGAGCCCGCCGGGGGCAGCAGCGCCAAGAAGAGGGACCGGGGCTGTGTCCCCGCCGTGTCCCCGCCAGCCCCCGAGCCCCTCAGTAGGTTTGGCCCGGTTCCCCGGGTGCTGCTGAGCCCGCTCCCCCCGCCCCGAGCGGTGCCGGTGCTGGAGCAGCCCCGGTCCATCAGCGATGCTCTCCCCTCGCTCCAGCCCCGAAGCCGAAGCGGCAGCGCCTGGAAGCAGTGAAGAAGCTCAGTTTCGATGCAGACCATGAGCTGGCTGCGGATGTCTCCTGGGATGGTGGCCCTGAGGCGCCTCTGGCTCCCCACAATACCAGGTTGGCCGCTCTGAACCCCATTTTTAGCAGGAGAGAGGGAAAGGGCCCTTCCCCTGCTGAAGGAATTTGGTGTTTTCCAGCTCAAACCACCTGGAGATGAGTGGAATGACCCCCCTGCAGACCACGCCACCCTTGGAAAAGAAGAGGGTCCTGAGGAGACCCCCCGTGCTGGAGGATTACATCAACGTGACATCCACCCAGGGCACCAGGGTCTTCCTGGTGCTGAGGGACGATCCCTGCAGGACAGGGCTGGAGGTGAGAGGGGCTGGAGGTGGCCTTTGCTCCCCTGTGGCCGCCGGGTGCTTCAGGAGGGAGCTGTCCCTGCCGTGTCCCCGCAGCTCCCGCATTCCCTGGGCTGGAACGCTCGCAGGCCGCTGCACTTGCTGGGGGTGCCCTTCTCCTACCTGAAGGAGCAGGTGCATGAGGAGGTACCACATCTCCCAGACCTTCCCCTCTGTCCCTGCCACCCCTGCTGGCTCCCAGATTCCCTCCCAGATTCCCCCCCGGGGGGGGCTGTCTCTGAGCCCGCTCTGTGTTTGTGCCCAAGCGCCGCAGGCAGGTTCTGGAGGCCTCCCAGCAGCTGACACAGATCCTGGACAGGTGAGATGTCGGGCTCAAACCCCTCCCCAGTCCCTGCCACGCTGCTGGATTTGCCTCCCAGTTGCTCTTTCAGCGTCAAATTTTGGGGGACCTGCAAGCAGAGGAGCCTTCTTGCCCTCACCACCCCCAGCTTGGGGAGTGTGGGTGGAATTCCCACCCTGCCCTGGCTGCTGGGGTGGTTTGGGGTGAATCAATTCCCCCCTGCAGCTCCTGGGGTGCTTTGGGGTGACTCAATTCCCCCCTGCAGCTCCTGGGGTGGTTTGGGGTGAATCAATTCCCCCCTGCAGCTACCTGGGGTGCTTTGGGGTGAATCAGTTCCCCCCTGCAGCTGCCTGGGGAGTGAGGCCAGCGCTGAGAGCCCGGATCCCAGCGTGGACACGGATGCAGCAGCCGAGGAGGAATCTGCTTCCCACTGCCTCTGGGTGGACAAGTTCACACCCCGGCGCTACATGGAGCTGCTCAGTGATGATGTGAGGTGCTGGGCCAAGGGGGGCTGGTGGGGGGTGGGCTCAGCACCTCTGCAGCTCTTCCTGAGTGCCATGGGCTGGGGAATTGCCTTTGGAAGCACTGGCTGAGGGCTGTGGCTGTGCTGGCTCTGCCTGGGAGCACTCCTGAGTCCCTGAGAGTTTGGGATGGCAGGTTCTCACTGGAGGCTGTGGATCTTCTGGCAAAAGAAACTATGGAACATGAGCAAAACGAGACAAAAGGAGTCTGGGAGGGTTTTAGCCAGGATTGTTGGCCATTTTGAATTTTTGGGGGGGATTTTAGGAGTTTTGTAGGGAACCAGACGTGCTGGGAGAGGCTGAGGAGTGCTGATTGAGCTGAGGCACAGCAGGGCCAGCAGGGATGGGGCTGGTGTGAGTTCCCCCTGAGGGATGGGGGCTGAGCTGGGGAGGGAAGCGTTCCCACCTCATCCCAGGGAGATGCCAGCTGGAACCCTGAGCAGCCTCCTCCACGGAGGAGAGCCTTCCTCTGCCCCCAGCTGGATTTTCCACGGCTTTTCCCCGCTTTGCTGCCCCCCTGCAGTACACCAACCGCTGCCTGCTGAAGTGGCTGAAGCTGTGGGACACGGTGGTGTTCGGCAAGGACAAGGCTGCCAAGAGAGCCAAGGGCCCTGCAGCTCGTGCCCCGCTCAGCCATGCCAAGGAAAACCCCAACAAGTGGAAAAGCAAGGCCCAGCTCACCGAGGAGATGCTGGAGGCCGAGCTGGACCAGCACGGGAGGCCCAAGTACAAGGTGGGCACGAGGGGACGTGGCCCAGGGTCCCTCTGCTGCCACCAGAGGAGGAGCAGCCGTGTCCCCTCCGTGGGGGAAGCCCTCAGGGGTGACCTCCCCTCTGTGCCACAGGTGGCCCTGCTCTGTGGCCCCCCTGGCCTGGGCAAGACCACGCTGGCCCACGTCATCGCCAGGCACGCGGGGTACAACGCCGTGGAGATGAACGCCAGGTGAGCTCTGGGTGCCAGGTGAGCCCTGGGTGCCAGGTGAGCCCCTGGGTGCCAGGTGAGCTCTGGGTGCCAGGTGAGCCCTGGGTGCCAGGTGAGCCCTTGAGTGCCAGGTGAGCTCTGGGTGCCAGGTGAGCCCTGGGTGCCAGGTGAGCCCTTGAGTGCCAGGTGAGCTCTGGGTGCCAGGTGAGCTCTGGGTGCCAGGTGAGCCCTGGGTGTCAGGTGAGCTCTGGGTGCCAGGTGAGCCCTGGGTGCCAGGTGAGCTCTGAGGCAAGATGATGCTGGAGATGGTGGTGTGCTAGGGGTGGTGTTGGAAGTGACGCTGTTCTGGAGGTGATGGCATCCTGGGAATGAGGCTGTCCCAGAGGTGGGGTGATGCTGAGGGTGATGGTGCAGGTGACAGTGCCCTAGGGGTGATGGTGCAGGTGACAGTGCCCTAGGGGTGATGGTGCAGGTGACAGTGCCCTAGGGGTGATGGTGGAGGTGACAGTGCCCTAGCGGTGATGCTGAGGGTGACGGTGCCGTGGAGCTGACACTGTCCCAGGGGGGTGACACTGTCCCAGGGGTGCTGCTAGCAGTGTCCCTGTGCCCAGAGGCCCCTGTCCCCGTGTCCCCTGGCAGTGATGACCGCAGCCCCGAGGCGTTCAGGGCCCGCATTGAAGCTGCCACCCAGATGAGGTCGGTGCTGGGCTCCCGCGAGAGCCCCAACTGCCTCATCATCGACGAGATCGACGGCGCCCCCGCGGTGAGCCCGGCCCCCCGCGCCCCCCAGGCCCCAAACACGGCCCCATTAACGGCAGGAATCCATCCCCCCATCCTTCTTTTCCCCCAGGCCTCCATCCATGTCCTGCTGGGCATCATCCAGAGGAAGGAGGGCGAGGGCGAGGCGGGCGCGGGGCGGCGGCGGCGCGAGGGGGGGCTGCTGCTGCGGCCCATCATCTGCATCTGCAACGACCAGTGAGTGTCACCTGCCCCGGGGGACACGGGGACACCACGCCCTGCCCCCAGACTGCTGCTGGGGCCTGGGTTTGAGTGCAGCTCCTCAAGGCCTGCGGGTGGTTTGGGCCCCTCAGGACAAGAGGGACAGGGAGGGGCTGGAGCGTGTCCAGGGAAGGGATTGGAGCTGGGAAGGGGCTGGAGGATTCCTGAGGGAGCTGGGGAAGGGGCTCAGCCCAGAGAAAATGGGGAGCAGGAGGAAATTCTGGCTCTGTGCAACTCCCTGCCAGGAGGGGACAGCCGGGGGGTCGGGCTCTGCTCCCAGGGACAGGGACAGGAGAGAGGGAACGGCCTCAGGATTGGAAAATTCCTTCACGGAGAGGGCGGTCAGGCATTGGTTGTTCCGGGCTGCTCAGGGCAGGGGCGCAGTCCCCATCCCTGAGAGGACTGAAGTGGCTGTGGCACTTGGGGACATCATTCCACGGTGGCACAGCCACCTCAATCACTGCAGGAGGGGCAGAGTTCCCTGCTGGGCTCTCAGCCCCCCGTGTTTCCTCCCTAGGTACGCGCCGGCCCTGCGCCCGCTCCGGCAGCAATCCTTCCTGCTCAGCTTCCCCCGCACCGCTCCCTCCCGCCTGGCACAGCGCCTCAGCGAGGTCTGGGCTGCCCCTGTCCCCCCAGGGGCTGGCTGTCCCCTGTCCCCAGGGGCTGGCTGTCCCCTGAGCCCTGTCCCCTGGGCCTGGCTGTCCCGCAGATCGCGCTCCGGCAGGGGATGCGCGCGGACACCGGAGCGCTGCTGGCGCTGTGCGAGAAAACCGACAACGACATCCGCTCCTGCATCAACACCCTGCAGGTGGGGACACTGGCACAGCCCTGGGGACACTGGGACTGCCATCAGGACATGGGCATGGCCCTGGGGACACTGGCATGGCCCTGGGGACACTGGGGTGGCCCTGGGGACCCTGGGATGACTCTGGGGACACTGGGACTGCCATCAGGACACTGGCATGGCTCTGGGGACACTGGCATGGCCCTGGGGACACTGGGAAGGCCCTGGGGACACTGGGATGACCCTGGGGACACTGGGACTGCCATCAGGACACTGGCATGGCCCTGGGGACACTGGTATGGCCTTGGGGACACTGGGAGGGCCCCGGGGACATGGGGATGGCCCTGGGGACCAACTCCTGCTGCAGCTGAGGCTCACACAGGGACAGAGGGGACAGGAGTCCCTCCCAGGCAGGAGCTGGCCCTGTCCCCTGGGTGTTTGCAGGGACAGGGGGTGGCTGTGCCCGGCTCCCCGGGGGTTTTGGGCTCCCTGGGGTTTTTGGGGTCCCTGTGCCCTCATGGCCTCGCTCCTGCTGCAGTTCCTGCACGGCCGGGGGCAGAAGGAGCTGAGTGTGCAGATGGTGCAGACCATGAGGATCGGCCTGAAGGACCAGAACAAGGGGCTCTTCTCCATCTGGCAGGAGATCTTCCAGCTCCCCAGGCCCCAGAGGTAGGAGGAGGGTTTGAGATCCCTTGGGTGCTTGGGGGGCTGTTCCTGTTCCCCAGAGAAGCTGGGGCTGCCCCTGGAGCCCTGGAAGTGTTCAGGGGAGGCTGGATGGGGCTTGGAGCAAAGTTCTGTGGTTCCATGGCCTGCAGGGTCCTGGAGAGCAGCTTCTTGAGGGGGTTTGTGTCCATCACAGGGTCCTGGAATGGTTTGGGTTGGAGGAGACCTCAAAGCCCACCCAGTGCCACCCCTGCCAGGGCAGGGACACCTCCCACTGTCCCAGGCTGCTCCAGCCCTGCCCAGCCTGGCCTGGGGCACTCCAGGGATCCAGGGGCAGCCACAGCTGCTCTGGGAATCTGTTCCAGGGCCTGCCCACCCTCCCAGGGAATATTCCTTCCCAATATTCCTTCTAAACCTTTCCTCTCTCAGTTTAAAGCCATTCCAGGTGCTTTGTTAGCACTGCACTCAGCTCCCAGTAACGAATTCAGCACTGGCATTGCCTGCAGTCCGCTTCCCAAGGATCCAAACATTCCTTCCTGGGAACCCTCAGCTGTCCCCTTTTCCCCCCAGGCACAGGATAGGAATGGATCCCTCACTGCCAGCCCAGCTCCTGCTGGGGGACGAGGAGCTGGCCCCCCCTGGGGGCTCAGGGGGCTTCAACTCCTCCTCCCAGCGCTTCCACCACATCCTGCACCTCTCCATCTCCTCGGGGGAGCAGGAGAAGCTGGCCCAGGTGAGAGCAGGCAGGGGGAGAGGCTGGGGACAGCCTGGGGACAGTCACTGAGGCCAGCCCCATGCCACGCCACGCTCGCAGGGCCTGTTTGAGAACTTCCTGAAGATGAAGGTGCGTGATTCCAGCCTGGGCTCCGTGTGCCTGGCCCTGGAGTGGCTGAGCTTCTGCGACCTGCTGGGCCGGGCCGTGCTGCAGGGCCAGAGCTTCCAGCTGCTGCGCTACCTGCCCTTCCTGCCCGTGGCCTTCCACCTGCTCTTCGCTGCCTCCTCCATCCCCCGGCTGGCCTACCCCAGCAGCCAGCCCGAGGCAAGCCTGGGACAGCCTGGGACAGTCTGGGACAGCCTGGGACAGCCTGGGCTCATCCTGGGACAGCCTGGGGACAGCCTGAGGACAGTCTGAGAGAGCCTGGGACAGTCTGGGAACAGTCTGGGGACAGCCTGGGACAGTCTGGGACAGCCTGGGACAGTGTGGGGACAGCCTGGGACAGTGTGGGGACAGCCTGGGACAGTGTGGGGACAGCCTGGGACAGTCTGGGACAGTGTGGGGACAGCCTGGGACAGTCTGGGAACAGTCTGGGACAGCCTGGGACAGTCTGGGAACAGTCTGGGACAGTCTGGGACAGCCTGGGACAGTCTGGGAACAGTCTGGGACAGTCTGAGAGAGTCTGGGACAGCCTGGGGACAGTCTGAGAGAGTCTGGGACACTCTGGGACACTCTGGGGTCATCCTGGGACAGCCTGGAACAGTCTGGGGACAGTCTGGGACAGTCTGAGAGAGTCTGGGACAGTCTGGGGTCATCCTGGGACAGCCTGGGACAGCCTGGCCCTGCAGGGCCGCCCCCTGAGGGTCCCTGTGCTGTCCCCAGGCCGTGGCCAGGCTGGGCCAGATGCAGAACCTGGTGCTGTCGGTGGTGTCGGGGATGGCGCCGGGCGCGCGCAGCCGCGCGGGGCAGCAGGCGCTGGTGCTGGAGGTGCTGTGCCTGCTGCTGGACATCATCGCCCCCAAACTGCGGCCCGTGAGTGTCCCCGGGCCCTGCTGCAGCCCTGCTGCTGCTGCTGCCCCTCTGCAACCCCCTCCCCACCAGCTGGCCCGGGTTCCTGCCCCAAATCCTGCCCCAATTCCTGCCCCAATCCCGGCTGCGCTCGGTGTTGCGGCTGCTGCGGGAGCTGAGGGGAGCTGGGGGCGGGGAGCTGAGGTGTGAGGAGGGGTCCTGGCCGCCCCCCCCGGGCTGGGCCGGGCTTTGGGGAGCCCTCAGAGTCACCCCCACTCAGGAGAGGGCCTGTCCCTGTGTCCCTGAGAGGGAGCTGAACAGAAACAAGCCCCGTGTTTGGGCTCTTTGGGGTTTCCAAGCTCCCCGCTGTGCTCCGGCCAGGTGAACACGCAGCTGTACAGCCTGAAGGAGAAGCAGCAGCTGGCTGAGCTCATCAGCACCATGCTCACCTACAACCTCACCTACCTGCAGGAGCGCCTGCCCGAGGGCCAGTACGTCTTCAAGCTGGACCCGTGAGTGCCGGGGCTGGGGAGGGGCTCTGGGCTCCTTCCCTGGGAGTGTGGGGAGCCCTGGAGGGACTCTGGGGTCCAAACCCTTCCCTGGGAGCCTGGGGAGCCCCTGAAGGGGCTGTGGGGTCCTTCCCTGGGAGTGTGAGGAGCCCTGGAGGGGCTCTGGGGTCCTTCCCTGGGAGCGTGGGGAGCCCTGGAGGGGCTGTGGGGTCCCAACCCCTTTCCTGGGAGTGTGGGGAGCCCTGGAGGGGCTCTGGGGTCCCAACACCTTTCCTGGGAGTGTGGGGAGCCCTGGAGGGGCTCTGGGGTCCCAACCCCTTTCCTGGGAGTGTGGGGAGCCCCTGGAGAGGCTCTGGGGTCCTTCCCTGGGAGTGTGGGGAGCTCCTGGAGGGCTGTGGGGTCCCTGGGAGTGTGGGGAGCCCCTGGAGGGCTGTGGGGTCCCTGGGAGTGTGGGGAGCCCCTGGGCTGGAGTCCCCAGAGAAGCTCTGGCTGCCCTGGGCCCCTGGAAGTGTCCCAGGCCAGGCTGGGTGGGAACGGGAGCCAGTGGGAGGTGTCAGGGTTGGAGCTGGGTGATTTTAAGATCCCACCCAAACTGTTCCAGGGTTCTGTGATGGTTCTCAGGAAGGATTTGGGACTTTTGGCTTTGCTCCATCCCCAGTGGGGTCCAGCTGAGCAGGGTGGGCTTTAATGGGATGGAAGGGAAGGGAGCAGCTTCCTTTGGCTGTCACCAGCAGGGGCTGGTGGCAGGACAGGGCTGCCCCACCTGGGCACATCCCTGTGGCACCTCTGGCAAACAAATCTGATGTCACCAGCCAAACCTGGGGTTTATTCCTTTAAAATTTTAAAGACAGCTGATTCCTGAATGGCTGCAGAGCCACATGACCCAGGGCTTTGCTCCCTGTGTTTTAGGGCGATAATAGTGAATAGATAGTGGGTAAATAGTAAATAAATAGTGGATAAATAGTGGATAAATAGTGGATAAATATGAAATGTTCAGAGCTGGCAGGCTCTGGTGGCTCCTCAGTGCTGGGGGTACTGGAACATGCCTAACTGCAGACCTGGTGCTCCAAGCTTGTTGAGAGTGCAGCTGCCCTGGTGATCCCAAATTCCTGTTCCTGCCTGCATTCCCATTAAACCTGTCCCAAGGGTGGCTCTGAGGGTGGTGCTGCTGCCATGCCTGAGCCCTGCTGTGCCTCTGGGCTTTCCAGGGCAATCTGTTCAGCTTCTCAGAGCATTTCAGACTCGCTGCAATCTCCTCCTTTTGCTTTCAAGCCAGGATTAAACCCCTCTAATCCCTCCCTCATTCCCCTTCCCGCAGCTCTGCACGGGGTGGGGAAACTGAGGCAGCCTGGCTGGAATCACACTGGGGAGGGCTGGGGGTGCTGGGGCTGGGTTGGGGGTGCCAGGGGTGGGCTGGGGGTGCCAGGGGTGGGCTGGGGGTGCCGGGGCAGGGCTGGGAGGGGCTGGGGGGTGCTGGGGCTCTCAGAGCTGGGTTGTTTTGGGGTTGATCCCCTGTTTTGGGGTTGGTCCCCCCTTTTCCCGTGCTGCAGGAACGTGGAGGCCGTGTGCCGCTTCCCGGCGCTGCCGGCCCGCAGGCAGCTCAGCTACCAGGCCAAGCAGCTCATTGCCAGGGAGATCGAGCTGGAGAAGATGAGGAGGGCAGAGGCACGAAACCTGGGCCAGGTGGGGCTCCCCAAAGGGCTGGCAGGGCTCTGGATGTGCAGAAAATCCCTAGGGATATGGGGTTTTTTTTTTTTCCCCAAGCAGCCGCTGTGGCTTTGGCTGCGTGAGGGGAAATCCAGGATTAACCCCCCCAGCTGCAGCTGTTCCTGCACAGCTGGGCTGGGCTGCAGGGCTCAGCTTCTTGCAGGAATTCTGGAGGGAGTTTGAGCTTTGAATCCTTCCACTCTCCAGGGAATTTTGGGTGGGGATTTTTGGCTGCTGTTTGTACCTGGCCGTGTGGGAGGTGAACTCTTCCCTGCCTGCTGCACTTCCAAAGGTCCCAAAGCCCCCCAGGAGGAGCAGAGAGGCTCTGCCCGCTCTCCTGGAGGCAGGAAAATGTTGGGAAGGGGTGGAAAAGGTGGAGAAACATCCCAGGTGTCGCTGATACCTGCCCTGCCCTGGTGCCAGCAGGATAATTAATCCCTGGGAGCCCCTTGGAGCAGGAGAAGGCTCCCAGGGGATGTGTGGGACTAAGAGAAGCTGCAAGAACACCTCTGGAGGCTCCTTGTTTACATGGCAGGGATGTGAAATGTCAGGGAAAGGGGCTGGGGCTGACCCCACGGGGCAGAAAATGATGGAAAAACCTTTGGGATATTGCACTCCCACCCAGCAGCAGGCAGGGGTGGCTGGGGTGGGGACAGTGGGGTGACAGATGCTCCCTGCCCCAGCTTGGAGCTCTGACACCCCCAGGGGAGCCTGGCTGAGCTCTGTCCTCCCCACAGGATCCCAGAAATGGCCTCGGGGAGCAGCGAGGGGACACCCCCAGCCACCAGCAGCACCTGGAGCACCTCGTGAGGAGAGCAGCGGTGCAGGACAAGGTCAGGGCTCAGCTCCTGCCCCAGTTCCTGCCCCAGTTCCCAGCTCCTTCCTGGGCTCCACTGCAATTTGGTTTTTTAGTCCAGTTTCCTTTAATAGCCCAGCCCAGCCCTGTGTGTCCATAAAGGCATGGGGAGGATTTGGGTCTGGGTGACTTTTTGGGTGTCCTGGGACGTTCTTAGGGCTGGGGGAGGGAGGAGCTGTGGGGATTTGGGCTCTTGGGGAAAGCAGCGTGGAGAAGCTGCTCTGGCATGATCCCAGCTGGGCTCCCCGAGGAGCTGGGATCATTCCCTGGCCCTGCCCCACCCACCCAGCCTTTCCTGGCTGTAAAACCCCACCTGAGCCTTTTACCTTTTCTCTTCCCCCCGAATTTGAATGGTGTTTGCATCCCCAGGCTGCCCCTTCCTGCAGGATTTGCATTTGGCTCCTGCCCTGCCTGGGGACAGCCCTGCCCTGCCTGGGGACAGCCCTGCCCTGCCTGGGGACAGCCCTGCCCTGCCTGGGGACAGCCCTGCCCTGCCTGGGGACAGCCCTGCCCTGCCTGGGGACAGCCCTGCCCTGCCTGGGGACAGCCCTGCCCTGCTTTTGTCCCTCTTGGAGCAGCAGCAGCAGCTGCAGGTGCTCCTGAGCCAGCTCCATTCTTGCTCTTTGCTTCCCACAGCCCGAGGCGGATTTTTTTGGGAGGCCACTGCAGCGGAAAGAGGCGGCCACGGCCCCGGGTGGGTGACACAGGGACAGGGTGGGTGGCACAGGGACAGGGTGGCCTCAGAGCTGGGTGGGTGGCACAGGGACAGGGTGGGTGGCACAGGGACAGGGTGGGTGACCTCAGAGCTGAGTGGGTGGCACAGGGACAGAGTGACTCCAGCCCCAGGTGGGTGGCACAGGGACAGGGTGGCCCTGGGGGCTCTCCCCATTCCCAATGGCAGCAGCAGAGGGGGGCTCCTGTCCCCCAGCCCCGTCCCAGGGGACAGCAGCAGGGGCAGAGCCCGGCCCAGCTGGCAGGGAGCTCCTGTGGGCACATCCCTGGATCCTGGCCCCAGCCAAAGGGAATTTGGGGGGTGGGAGCAGCAGCTGCGCCCTCCCCGCTCTCAGCCAGGGCTCAGCTGAGCGCTTGAGGGTGGGTTTTGCCCCCGCAGCCCCTCAGGGCTCCAGGGAGGAATCCCTGGAGCTGCAGCTGGGCAGGGCCGTGGGCAGGAGCGACGTCTGGTTCCGCTTCAACGAGGGCTTCTCCAACGCCGTCAGGAGGAACCTCCACATCAGGGACCTGCTCTAGCAGGGCTGCCACGGGCACTGCTGCAGCTGCAGCCAGCAGCTGGCTTTTGTCTTTCTAAGCCATGGATGGGGTGTTGGGCCGGGATTTTTTTTTTTAATATCTGCTTATTTTGTTTAAAAAAGGAAATAAAATGTGTCTAAAAAAATCAGTGGGGAAGTATTGCTCTGTTTATTGCAACCTCGAGGTGCCACAGTCTGCCTGGTTTGCTATGAAATGATCTAGAGTGTACAAAAGTATCTAAAATCACACAAAACGAGGGGTTCTTTACAAAAAGCTCCTTTACAAGTTGCAAAATCTGCCTATTTTGGGTGACAAGGGTGAGATGAAGCTGCAGGAAACCCCTGGAGAAGCTTTTGCTGCCCGTCCTGGGGGGTTTCCCCGGGTCCCCCCCATTTCTAAAACCCCGAGCAGGAAGCAGGTGAGGGCAGGGCGTTGGCTCAGGTGCTCAGGGTGGAACTGGAATTGCTGCAGGGGGACCCTCAGAGGATGAGGCATTTCCCTTTCTCCACCCACGGGTTGTTCTTCATCAGCTCCGGGTTCAGGAAGGGATCCTCGGGAATTCCGTCCTCGATCCACTTCACGAACCTGCAGAGAGGGGATTTGGGTGGGCACAGCCCCGGGGGGCACAGGGCAGCAAAAGGGGGGATTTGGGGGGGCTGGGGGTCAATCCTGCTCTGCTGGGGGCATCCTGGGGGTGTCCCCAGCTCTGTACAAAGCAGGGAGGGAACAGCCATCTGTAATTTAAAGTATTTTGGGCTCTGGAAAGCTCTGGGAAGGGGGGGATCTGCACCTTGGGGGGCTCCCGGGGGTCGGGAGGTCCCGTGGTGCCTCCACATCCCAGCACCAGCTGAGCTGGAAAGGGCTCAGGGACACTGGGAGGGATCCAGAGAGGGAAAATCCCATCAGGGAGCTGAGGGGGAATAGTGGGGTGGGTTCTGCTCTTGGGGGCACAGGGGGGAAAGAAGAAGGGGGAAAAAAAAAGGGGAAAAGGAGAAAAAAGAGGAAAAAAAGGAGGAGAAAGAAGAGAAGGAGAAGAGAAGGAGAAGAGAAGGAGAAGAGAAGGAGAAGAGAAGGAGAAGAGAAGGAGAAGAGAAGGAGAAGAGAAGGAGGAAAAAAGGAGGAAAAAGAGGGGGGAATGGGAAAAAAGAGAAAAAAAAAGGAAAAAAGAAAAAAAAAGAAAAAAAGGAGAAAATAAAGAGAAGAAAAAGGGGAAAAAAGGAGAAAAAAGAGGGGGGGAAATGGGAAAAAAGAGAAACTAAGGGAAAAAAAGAAAAAAAAGATGAAAAAAAGAAAAGAAAGAGAAGAAAAGAGAGAAAAAGAGGAAAAAAAGGAGAAAAAAGAGGAAAAAAAGAGGAAAAGAAAGAGTAGAAAAACAGGGGGGGAAAAAGGGGGGTGGGGGGGAAAGGGAAGCCCCCACTCACTCAGGTATGGTCTTGGAGGACATCTCCCTCTTGTAGGCCAGCTGGTACTTGAGGCTTTCCACCTCTTTTTTCCATTGTGGGAGATCCCACTCGTCCATGGCGCTCTCCGAGGGCTCCGTTGGGCTGGGAATGGGATTTTGGTGCCTTGTCCTGCCCTGCTCCCTCAGCTGCACCCCAAGGACTCCCCAGGATGGGGACAGCGTGTCCCAGGCTCGGGGGAGGTTTCCAAGCCCACAGCAGAGCAGCCAAAGGGCTCCGGGAGCTTTTGGGGTTGTTTTGGTTGAGGCAAAGGCAGGGACCGAGCCAGATTTGACTGAAATTTGGGTGGGGAGCAGCCAAGAGCAGCCGGAGGCTGTCTGGGAAGGGGCTGCTCGTCCTGCTCCTGCCTGCCCTCGCCTCCGGAGGGACCAGGAGGGATTTGGGGCTGCCTGAAGAGCGCTGGAAACAGCTCAGGGGGCGGCCAGCACCGATTTGGGGACCCCCTGTACCCCCAGCAGTGACCCCGGGGGAGGACGGGCGCGATGGGGAAACTGAGGCACGGCAGCTGAGGGGGCTCCAGCGGTGCCCACAGCGGTGCGGGCGCTCCGAGCCCCCGCGCCACCCCAAACGCTGGTGGCACCGGGTGACATCGCCCTGCCCGCAAAGGCAGCCCCGGCCCCGGGAGGAAGGGAAGGGCTGGAGGTGTGGGAGGCTGAAATCCCCCCCCGGCACCCCGGAACCGCGGCCGGGAGCGGGATCAGCCCCGGCACGGCCCGGCCCGGCCATCCCGCAGCGAGCCCGGCGCGCCCCGCTCCCACCTGGCTTGGGAATTCCGACAGCAGAGAAACGGGGCCGCTCCCGCAGCCCTGGCCTTGCCCGTGCTGCTCCCGCCAGCGCTCCCCGGCTCCCGGCTCGCCCAAAAGCTCGGGATAATCTGATAATGCACGGCTGGGGCGGCAGGAGCGGATAACGGGAGCGTCCTCCCCCCGCCGCTCCCGGGGGATTTGGGGGATGGAGGCGCGTCCTGGTACCCGGCCGGGCCCTGGGATTGGGGTTATCCCGGCACCCTGAGGGAGGGGATGGGTGTGCGACAGCCCCGGGGAAGCCCTGAATCCCTGCCCGGACCCCTGCCCGCATCCCTGCCCGAATCCCTGCCCCTCTTTTCCCGCTGTTGCCCCCCTGGATCTCGTTGCTCTTCCCCTTTCCCGGGTGCTGGAGGAGCTGGAGAGGTCGGGAATGAAACAGAAATTGGGCAATAAGAGAAGGGTGAGTGGCAGAAGCAGCAGCTGGGGTGGAACAGCTGGCGGGGAAAGGGCAGCAGATTCGGGTGGGGATTTGTAGGGAAGGAGAAAAGGGGGTGGGAGCCGATTAAATCAAAATAATCAATGGGAAAACAAAGGTGGGACCCCCCCCCCTGCTTTGGTTAAGATATTGAAAATAATATTTTCAATATTTCAATATCTTTCAATAATATCTTGGTTAAGATATTGAAAATAAACTTGGGGTAAAAGTTGGTGCTAAAAGAAAAAACCCAAGCAAGGTTTGCACAAAGCAAACCCAACCCAGGGCTCCTCCTTCCCCTGGGGAATAAATAGAGAATATTCCTAGAAATAGAAATCAAAAATATCTGTTTGATTCTGGAGTTTGTGTCACACCTGGGGCTGAAGCCATTCCCTCCTTCCTGGGGGAGACAGGAAAGGAAGGGGAAATATAAATATAAAAGAATAAATATTTGATATTATAACATACATTTAAGGCTATATATAGGCTCATATATCTATAGATATGATAGAATATGATAGAATAATTTTTTAAATAATAAATTATATATAAATACATAATATGATATAGTAGAATATATATTTATGTATTTAGTAATATATTTACATAAGAGAATCATGGAATAGTTTGGGTTGGTAGGAACCTTAAACACTATCCAGGGCCATGATATTATATATAATAATAAAAAAATCTAATATATATACACAAAGATAAGAGAGTGTGTGTATATATATATTTACACATACCCAATTATATATAAAATTAAATCTATATTTTAATTGTCATCAAATTGCAGTGGAAAATAAATTCATATTATACATCCGTGTTTATGTCGATAGGATGCCAGTTGTAGATCAGATTTATTATCTTTTGTGCATTATGGATAAAATGAAATGTATAGAAATACATATACGTGCATGGTTACATGTATGTGTATATATAAAATATAAATACGTAAAATATTTAAATATAAAAATATATAAAGGTGCATAAATAATATATATGTATGTATAAATATTAAAATAAAATGATAAAATTATATACTATATATGAATATAAATTTATATAGAAAACAGAAATACAAAGTATATCTATATGTTATATATAAATATATAGAGAGATATAATCTGTACTTCTATTTTCTATATAAAATTATATTCATATATAGTATAGACTATAAATAAAATATTAATATTTATATATATATGTGCTTCCTGGAAGAGGCATCCTATAGGCCACATATAGGAAATCTACAAATAAAATATTTAGAATCTCTTAAGAAATGTTGGGGTTTGTGTCCCTGTGAAGTGCCAGGGGCAGGCTGGTGCCCGGGGTCTGTGCCAGGCTCCAGCAGAGGGTGGGATTTGGGGTCCATGCCATGCTCCAGGGATTTGGGGTGTGATTTGGGATTTGGGGTCCGTGCCAGGCTCCAGGGGTTTGGGGCGTGATTTGGGATTTGGGGTCCATGCCATGCTCCAGGGGTTTGGGGTGTGATTTGGGATTTGGGGTCCATGCCATGCTCCAGGGATTTGGGGTGTGATTTGGGATTTGGGGTCCGTGCCAGGC
>VZUI01036478.1:0-36339 GCA_013401135.1 Cettia cetti | reverse complement strand
ACAAATACAAATACAAATACAAATACAAATATAAATATAAATATAAATATAAATATAAATATAAATATAAATATAAATAATATAAATATAAAATAGAAATAGAAGTAGAAGTAGAAAGAGAAATATAATTTGTTCTCGGAAGTATAGGTATTATTTTGTAGGGATATTTAATTCAAATTATCTTTTGTTCTGGAGTATATATATCAAGTCCTAGTCTTAGACCATTGCAGAATTATAAATGTTGCTCCAGGAAGGGAAGAGGACAAAAGAAAAATTATGGCAAATATTTTCTTTAAGAAAACTCTTTAAGAGTTCGACTAAGCAGAAAGTCAGATTTCAGATTTACACCCTGAAAACACACAATGCGTTTAAGCAGGTATGCCTGTCAAATTAACTTCAACATACTTAAAAATACTTAAATACCTTGTATAATAACACAAATACACTTTATTTGTACACATAGGCATTTGACCATATCAGGAGAACATTTTCTGATACTGAATTATGTATTTAAAATAGTAAATACATACATACAAAATGCACACATTTGTAGTGAGCAAGCAAAGAGCTATACTATGTCAGATGCCTTATGAAGAAGTGTGCCAAGACTGAAAAAGAGTTGCTTTTACTGAATGTGAGTCACTTCATTGATAACTGTGGCTGCTGCCCTTGAAAAGGTAGATGACATTTGAGAAGTCCTTGAATTAATACACTGTGACTTAATTGTTTCATACTCTGTCTTTGGTAGGAAATACTGGAAAATGCTTTGAGGGTCAGGGAGAAGGGAAATGTACTGAATTACTCAGCATGCAGTAGCTTTCACATAGAGAAAAAAAAAAGGAAACTAACATGGGATGAAATAGAGTTATGAGAGCTGAGATGAAAAGGCAGGAAAGATGGTGGTGTGTACACTTACAGAATAGTGAGAGTTCTCAGGGGAATAAGAGGTAGGTTCATGAGGAGGAAAAACATGAGAAGAATGCCAAGTGTCTAAAAAGAATAATGAAAACAGAAAAGACACATATTCAAAGCACACAGTGTTACTTTAAGCTTGTTCTTTTGAGTATCTCTAGTGACCCAGTTCTCATACACTCCAAATTTATGGGTGTCCATAAGATTCAATGTCCTTTACAGACCCCAATATCCTCACTTATACACTTCTGACAGACTAAAGTATATACATAAAAGAGGATATTGTGGAATAGCTGTCATGTGTCAATTCATCCTGTCTTTCCAGGGCAGAGAATCATGTCTGAATAGTAGAGAAGAAATTTGACACTCAGAGATGAGATTTTAATATTTTGGAATATATTTTTAAATATCGCTCCTGCCATATATATGTCTAAAAGGATCTCACTCAGTTTGTGCCATTTCCTCTAGTCCTATTACTGCTAGGATTTTTTTTTTTAACTTTCATGGTAAGATTGTGACTTTTATTTTCAGTGTAGTTTGTAGTATTTAACAGTATTTTGAAATTTTTTTGTCTGCCTCTATACTTACCGCAAATGCAAAAAGGAGGATATACAACAGTGTGCCTTTTGCTTCTCAAAAGAATACATGGGACAAACTGTCCTCTTTTGTTTGGAAGGGAAGAGAAGCAAAATCAGCACGGTGTATGGGCAGGCAAATAGGACTGTTCAAGGTTACAGTAGGGAATTCTAATTTTAAAGCACCTTTCTGACTTAAAATCTGACTTAGATGTAGATGGTAGCTGGGCAGTTCTTGTCTCAAGCTCTGTGTGAGAGATGTAGGCACAGTGATTACAAATGTTCTCTCTCACCCTTGGAAAGAAAGCATTAAACAAAGGACAGACTTCAGAATCAGCACAGGGCAAGATAAGGATAATACATCATCAGAGCTCACAGTCACAGAATGGAAAAACACTGAGACCAGGCATGATGTTTTGTGCGAAAGCTTTTCTATCAGGAGAGAATTGGGACATTTATAACCTGGTGTTGGAGGTCTGTCAGGGGTTTAATGCTGTTCTGTACTCAGAGGAGCAAAGTGGGAATTGGTGTCATTGAACAAGACATTGAAATGGCTATGTGAAGGGAATGTGAAGGGAAAGAGGTTTTATTCCTGGAACAAGTGAGTGTTTCTCTACCTACCCCCCCATTTTCCTGATCCTTGCACCACTCATGCCATTGTTGTGAAATTGTGTACACCATGGACAATTCCAAAATGTGATCCCAGTGCAAATGCCAGTAGATGTCTACACTCCTAACAGTTCTTTGAAACTGAGTTTAGCTAAGTATTCCTGCTGAGAGCTAGCTCATCATCTGCTGAAGAGCTCTCCTGAGCACAGATGTGCACTTTTGTGGCTCTGGGCCAATAAGCCATATTGAGAAATTCCAATCTGGGTGTATAGAGAAGGAACAAGCACACAGGTACAGGTACACAGGAGCTGGAGTGTGAGATTATAGGTGGCAGGGAAATTGCAGCTCTGTGATCATGCCTGTAAAAATAAATGTATGCAATCCTACAGTCAGTTCTTAAATACATACCTGGAAATACCAAATGAAGGTAATGTGTGATGTTTACTCAAACAGAATTATTCCTGCTTGTACTGTATTGATCCCTTGTGAACAAAACACTTCACTTGCTCATTCATTAATTCTGCTGCACAATCTTTTCATTTATGCAACAAAAAAGGTAGATCTTTTATACAGGCAACATATAGGACTTATGATCTTGGCTTTACAGCTCCTTGTGATTTATTTTAAATTTACTCTCGAGTAAGATCAAAACTATGGATAGCTTGAAAGACTTATTTACCTTTACAGCTACTCTTTATTTCTTTCAGTTGCTTGTTGGAATCATGGCTCTTCTGAGTGGAATTTTAACCATAATGCTTCCAGAAACACTGGGAAAACCATTGACTAATACTTTGGTGGAAGCTACAGAAATGGGAAGAAAAAAGAAAAGCTGTTCTGAAAAGACTCCTCCAGCACACAGTGGTGCAGCATTAGAAAAGCTAGAGATGTTTGGTCAAGAAAGAATCAGTGCTGACAAATAAAGCAGCGGCAAAACGACTGCTGCCAATTTTAATCACTATCTAATTTATAAGATCTCTGTATTCAAGAAATGTGACTGTTCTATAACATCTGTGCCTTTTACTTTGTATTCTGTCTTCCCTTTTCAGCAGAACAATTGTATGAAACTTTTTCAAAGTGACTGAGATACTGCAGAAAATTTGATAGGATTTCTAGATCCTTTGTCAGACTTACCCAGACTTTAAAACACCTGTCTGACTTGCTGTGACCAGTTGGAATGATTACTCTAAATGTTGGAACCTACTTTTTACATGTATGTAAAAAAAAAAAAGCCAATTCTTTGCTTTACATTCTCTGCAGTTAGATTTGTAAACATACAACAAAGTGCCCTGCCTTGTCTCATCCTGTTGTAGCTGCCAGTTACAGGCTTGAGACTTCAAGACACAGTAAACTCTGTTTCAATTCAAGAGAGAAGCCTTAACATGCATCAGGTCATATCAATAATTTTAAACTAATTTATTATTCTTTTTTTTCTTTTAAGTTTTCTACTAGAAATGGTGCCATTGCTAACTAAGTATTCTATGGCACAGCTTCTGACTGAAAAAATAATACTAAGTTTGCAAAATGTGCAAATAGTTTGTATATTCATTCTGTTGAATGGTAAATGTATTTTTATTAGGGGTTTAGGAAAAAAAAATGTTCACTGGATCTGCTGCTGTTTTAGTTTAGGTAAAACTAAACTGCCTGATCCCATTTAAAGTCATACTCATTCCAGACCATTATTTCAGTGCTCCCTTTCTCACTTATTTCACCTCAGATCTAGCATCAGATTTTTCATTACTTCTAAGAGCTAGACCAGCAACTTTGCCAAATGCCTCCAGCAAGATCTTCATGTTCCTCAGTGGAAAAGAATGAAAGGCATATGGCTCTTATTCAGGCTTTCTGCACAGAAGTGGATTTAGTTATTAATTTTTGGTAGAAACGGTTTCCAGTCAACATTTTTCTCATAGATCAGCTGTCTGTAACTCATTT
Organism: Cettia cetti; assembly: GCA_013401135.1. Taxonomy (NCBI): domain Eukaryota; kingdom Metazoa; phylum Chordata; class Aves; order Passeriformes; family Sylviidae; genus Cettia; species Cettia cetti. Next base: position 32,314 of record VZUI01036478.1, on the reverse strand, counting down.
TTTCCTTATTATATCACACAAAACCAGTTAGAAAAATGTAATTTAAGATGGTAGCTAGAGGACACTGATCAATAGAAGAGTTACTATTAGTAGCTTTAGTCAAAATGTCAGAACATCGCACTGCTGCTACACCTCACGTGTGCATCAACACTTACTGTTGGTGCAGTGGTTCTGCCTTATGACTCTGGACCATAGAAAACTGATAGATAGGAATGCATCATTCTGGCTGCTTCCTTTATGGCTTTCTCCCACCTCCCCTTTTTCAGTCTATCTCTAGACCTGGGGGTTTCTTCATTGTCTGAGGATCTGCATCTCCTTTGCTTGACCACCCTTGGTTTGACGGGGGCAGCACAGGAACTTCTGCATGTTGGGGTTCAGACAGCCCTCTCTTGCCTGGGTTCTTTGAATTCAGTCCTCCCTGGTTTGAAAGCAGTGGCTTCCCCTCTTAGGCCCCTATTCTCATGGCATGGTCTCATCAAAATAAGACTTCCTTGTTTTTGCCATGTACCTACCCCAAAAGATATCTATATTACTGTAGATATTCTATATCCTGTAGAAATTAATGACCACAATTTTCAATTATATCTGCACAGTTTTATTAGTTTCAATGACTTCTGAAGCCAGAGTAATGGTTTATATTCCCTTATAAATATTTTATTCTTCACTGCACTGCCCTAGAATTTGGTCCTGGTATTAGGAAAAAATAATATCCTATATGAGGATTAACATGCTTTGAAGCAAGCAAAACTCAGTAAATTTAAGTTTAGGGAGTTTCACTGAGATAATTACATAGAAAGCAGAAAGGAGTCTTTATGCTCTATACAATTCTGTCGGTTTTCCAGTGTTTGCAGAGAAAACCTCCAGAAAGACCTGCATAGAATACTGTGGCTTCTGTCCAGATATGAGTTCAGCAAAAGCACTTAACCTTCCCCCTGTGAGTAATCCCATCATTATTCTGAGAATGACTTGAATACATGCTTTGATGACTGAAGATCGGATTACTTACATGCTGTGGTTTTTTATTTTGCTGAAGAGTAGACCCAGTATTCTTCCACTGCTTTCAGGTACTCCTCCACTTCCCAGAGCAGAGCAGCTCTCTTTATCTGCAAGATCTGCTGCCAAACTCTTCCTGCCCTGCCTTAAATGAGGGTTTAATCATGCTAAAAAACCACCATCATGCAATACCCCTAACAGGGAATGAAACCGGTACTGTCTTGCCTTACAACCACCCTCCCCACACACACAGCTCCAAATTCTTTCCTTATTTTGGGGTTCTTTCTGATACTCCCTCTTTTAATAGTACATCTATCCTAAAACTCACTACTCATAACTTTTAGGAACAGTACAGTCTATTTCTAACATGGTATTAAAGAATATTTACAATTAATTTTCCTACTTCCTTATGTGCTGAGTAACTGATGTGGGTCTTACCCTGCCAAGAACAGCCAATGCATATTCTGTGTTCCTTTGGCTTGAGGGATTCAGGACCTGGTCATCTGCAATCAGTACACATAAGGTAAATAAAAGAACAAGAAAAAAATTAAATACACAATGATACTGTTTTCAACTAAAATTTAATTATGATTCTAGACCACAATGTAGCTTGATAGCTTAACCCCAAAAACCATTTCCTCCTGTCACTGAAGTCAGTTGGTATTTGGTCTTTGATTCAAATGACCCCTGAATTTTCCTGAACTAATGATGTTACTTTTTTTCCTTGGAAATAAAATGTTTGTTGATTTACAGGTACACCTTTTGTGATTTTATGCATCAATAGCTTAAGAGATTGCCTTGGGGTATCCTATTCTTTAACCTGAGGAAGGATATTACTTTAAAAAAAAAAGGAAATAGCATCTATCTCTATGTCTCTAGCTTTCTATTAGCTTGGTTTTTTTCCATATGAGCAAAAATATGTTTAACACTAGTCATGCATTATAAATGTAGCAAAATCAGGGTGATTTGATTCCTTTCTCTTAAATATTCATAGTTGTTTTTTTTTTAAATCCTCATGCAAGAGAGCACTGAGTTTGAGAACAAATGCTTTTGTACCTATGGGGCATATTTTCATCTCAATGCTCATTAAAAGAATTAATTTGCAGTTTCTTACTTCAGTTCATAAGTCCTTTTATGTTTATATTTGTCATTCTTATCTTAGTGCAAATTCTTTGTGCTCATCAATGTCTCTGAAGTTACACAACAGTTTTATGAGATAATAAATTAGAATCCTTATCTGTCTTAATTGCTGGTCACATTACATGATAGCAAATGGTTTTGTCTGAAATTTGATATCCAGTTTTATCAGACAGTTTTGCAATTTGTTAAGGACATACCTTTTTGGGTTAAATACAGGAATAAGAACAACTATTATTAGTTTAATAATAACTAAGGAAAAATAATAAGTACATGTGTTTGATATTTCAAAATTGTATTTTTAAGCTATACGAAAAGATGTATTTTCTACTTTAACAGCTTCATTCAATTTCTCTGTGCAAAATTCTATAATTTAAACAACTGTGTAGAAAAAAAAAGCTATGCAAATCATGTGCAGTTACCATATGCTTTGGGTGGTACCCTAAATGTCTGAACAAGGGGTGAAGCCTCCTTGAAGGCTGAGGGCTTTTGTGTAGTGGCTCTGTGGAAAGACAAAAATAGCCTGGCATCCCAGCTCTGGGATGGAGTGAAGGACTTACTGGCATTCTCCTGTGTCTTTCAAAGGGTTTTTTTACCAACCCCTTAGGTGCAGTCAGAAGCCTCTGTGGCATCGGGCTCAGCAGTGTGCAAGGCCTGTGAGTGCCTTTTAGAAAGGCTTAGGGAAAGGTGAGCTCACTTGTGCCATGGACTCTTGGTACAGAAAGGCATTTGTGACTGCAAAAAGGAGGCTCTAGATTCATCCTGTGCCCTTTACAAACACCTGAAACATGTTTGTCTGAATCCTAGAGAGATTCCTAAGGGAGAAATTAAAAACTAGGACTAAAAAGAAAATAAAGCATTGACAAAAAATGAGTTTGTTCTATCAGGGAAAATTCTAGTCAATGCTGACAATTAGTTACCTCTCACAGGAAGAAAGACTAAAGCACATCTGTGTTCTGGTGGCCTAATAATTTTGTACAAGTACTACACAGAGTGTGTATTTTGGTTAAATGGGGGAAGTATGTACTTGTAGGAAAGTTTGTTTGCCCAGAATTTGTGGATTTAATGCAATATATTTTAATGGAGTTTTTTAAAATGTGTATTTATTATCTGAAATTATGTGAAAGAATAAAGTCAGACGCACACTTTTTAATCTTTGCACCTTTACCTAATGTAATAAACTTCTATCAATCACCAACTCTTCATTTGATTCACACTCCCCTAAAGAGGCCTGGCTGGTGTTTCGGCATTCTGTGGAGATTCTATGGTTTAGGATGGCAAATATCATGTGTGTGTGTCTTTTCCCTGTTTGTCTTTGCAGGTGTAAACCAAGATTTGGGTAATGTGTTAGGTGGTGATGATGACAAAATGTGCATTAAAAATGTGATGTGTTTTGCATTTCAGTTGCAGGAAAATTTTGATTCTTTCTTGCCTTTGTATATGCTGACTGGAGCAGTAGTCCCTCAGACACATTCGGTAGTGGCAAAAATAGCTGCACATACTGAGGAATGAGTATGAGTTACCAGAAAAGAGAGTAGGTGACCACAGGAATGACAGAACAATGTACTTGTAAGCACATGGCGTTCAGTGCATGTGAAGAATAACTACAGCTTCTTCATGCGGGAACTGGAGTGGGCTGACAGCACAAGGAAAATAAGAATTTCAGCAATTCATAGCTCTATTGTTATTTGTCCCCTTGGAGCTTCTCAGGAACCTATTTATTCTTCACTTCCCTTAAATCTCTAATTAGTGCAAATGACTCAACTTTCCATGCATATTTTATTAATCTTGTGTTTTCTGACCAAGTTACACCCATTGCTTTGCTTCATCATTTGCATTTTGAAAGCTTCATGTGCCTTACTAGGTGATTTACCTTCTTCTCTGAAAGTAACTGGAGTGAATGGTCCAAATAGTTGTTACTAAAGCTGAAAAATTTGAATCAAGCCTGATAGACTGATTTCAAGAACACTGAGCTCAATCAAGCTGAGAAAAATCAAGCCTAAGAAGTATATACTTCAAATGGGGAAATATCCTTTCTAGTATGACTGGTATATAAACAGTGATTGCAGATTCCAGTTTCTGGACAAAACAACTCGTTCAAAAAAATTGCTAACCTAGATTTATGAATAATCAGAAGTAATGGGGAATATCTTATTTAGTGACAAACCCACTCTTCTGTCTCCTCATTCCCAGCTAGCATACAAGCCATGGATACTGCTTGGGTATTTGTTGCAGAGAAGTAGGATCCAGCTATGGAATGCTCACAAGCATTTAGTTATTAACACTGCCTCATAATCTTCCACATGGAGATGAACAGACTTGCATAGGAATAAGAACAAAACAGCATCAAGGGGTGATTCTTGTAAAGATTGTCTCCATAGTCTCACTGCCAGTGATGAGATTAAAAAGTGGTTTTGACTGAGGTAATCAGGAACATGGAGAAATAACCAGGGATAAATAGGCTATTTCTCAGTAAATATTTTCACAAAGCTTTTCAATAGGAATGCCATAATTTCTGGTTTCTTCCTGGTAGAGAGAGAATTACCCCAGAAATAAGTAAATAACACCGGACAACAGCAAAATGAGGCACAGCTGAAACTCCTTGCTGAAATAGTAACTTGCCATGGACATTGATGCTTGACTTGAACTCGTTATAGAAGTGGCAGATGCCATTCACAAGATCTGAAATAGGTCAGCACTGCTGTGTTCAGAGAGGTCATTTCTGCCCCTTGTTATGGCTCTAGCCATTGTGTTCGGGATAGCACACAAAGCAAAGGGAATGCTAAGGTAAAAGGAAACACTTCTTAAGCACTGCTCAAGCTGGGTTGGGGTATGCTGGGATGCCAATGCCAGTCATGGCTCAGGAAGAACTCCAAGTACAATGAGGGCTGTGTTCGTTCTGTGCCAGAAGCTTGGCAGTCTCTTCCCAAGCACACAAATCATGACTTGCACTTTACCAAATACAATGTCTCTGTTCACCTTTGGAAAATAATTTAGCCCATAGAAGATTCTTCTCAATGACATTATTATTAGATTTGGTATCCCAAACCAGCCTGAATTTCCTACATTGTATTCTCAGGAAAAAACACACTGGGAATTTCCTGAAGCATTCAGACTTCCACAAACATCTATCAGAGAATGTTTTGATCCAAATCATTCAAATTTGGCAAAGTTTTAAGCAATAAGCAGTAGAATCTCAGGAGGAGAAGTAGCAGGCAGTTTTTATCTTAGCTGGAACTGCAACCTCCGTTTATATTTGTAGATTTCCATATGTGAATGGATCCTCCAAACCTATTGCAGATACCCTGCAATGACTTAGAATACAGCAAGCCCATAAAAATTTCAATTTTTAAACAAGCAAACCTCTGTTCCTCTGCTGCCTTCCCTGTTTTAATCCCCTATTTTCAGAACACTCAGAAAAATCAAGCCATACTGTAATTTGGGAGAAGTATGCCTTGTTCCTGTCACTGTTGAAAGGAAAATCCTTAAAAAAGATATGTGTCTTAAAGATCAGCGATGTGCAATGTATCACGGCTTTAGTTTTAAGAGCACAGCTAGATTGGGAGGCAAGAACAATCCAACGTGTGTGATGCACGCTGTTGCTGTTCACACAGATACTCTTTGGACGGCTGCTGGTCTGAATTCAAATAGCTACAGAGAAAAGGCACCTGCTTTGAAGACCCATGGCAAATGCTGCTCGACAGGGCTGGGGGGGAGTGGTCGGCAAACACTCCTGCCGAGAGTGCTCGGGGACGAATGCTCAGGCTGTCAAATATTAGCCAAAATATCCTGCCAACGGCTAATGCCCCGGAGGCAATAAACCGGGGTCTATGGCATGCAATTTCACCCTAGAGCTCCTGCAGGGAGGTTTGTTTTTGACAAACGCATGTTTTTCTGCTGAAAACAGCCCTGCCTGGCTGCGCTCATTAGGGATTTGCGGTCTGGCAGGAAGCCGCCGGTTCCTCACCGACCTGTGATGGCTGGAGTTCCCCTCCTGGCCGCCCGCGCGATTGCTCAAGCGCTGTGGCAACCCCCAGGCAGCTCCAGAATCACTCAGAACACGACTGCCTGTGAGGGAGGGAAAAGGACAATGTATTGCCTGCAGCACAGCGGGTCCCGTTGGGCCTCCCCCGGAGAGAATACCAGGGGGAAAAGTCCGGGCAGGCGGCAGAGGGCCCGGCCCCGGCAGAGGCCGCCGGGCGCTCCGGGAGCGCTGCCAGCGCCGGAGGCGGCCTGAGCCTGGGCCTGGGCACAGGCAGCTCAGCTCCTCCATCCAGCGGGGCGCGGAGCCGGGCCCCGGGAGCGCCCCGGGACAGGGGTGCGGCGGCCCCCGCGCTTCCCGGGAGGCCGGCTCTTCCAGGGAGGACCAGGGGGGCTCCTCCTCACCAGGTATCGCTTGCTCTCCCCGCTTGGGTTGTTTCCAGACCGTACTTCTAGGTGAGAAGTAAATGTTGGATGCCGGAGCCGCGTTGCTGCCGAGGGCCGGGGAAGCGCCCGCAGTGGCTGCGTGGGGAATTCCCACGGGCAGATCCCGTCTCCCGGAGCTGCCAGCGAGGGCTCAGCCCACACACCGGGGCGGGAGCGGTGAACCGCAGGGCTTGGCTGGGGGGAAGATCCGGGATCGCAGCTGCTCCCTGTTTCTCCTCTTCCCCGCCCAGAGCGGAGACATCCCGGCCCTGCGGGAAGCGAGGATCGTAGAGGGGACGGGAGAGGATAGCAAGAGCATCGCTCGGCGTCTAGGTGTCTTCTTGGTGAAGGCGGCTTTTGCAGGTGGCTGATGGAGGTTATACCTTCCAGCCCTTGGAAAGTGTGTCCCATGCTTGCAAACAATCCACCTGAAGGAGGAGCTGAGGCCTCCTGGTAGCCCCGGGTCCCCTGTGACAGTGGCTTTCTGCGGTCGCCTGTGAATCCTGCTTTCTGACAGCGGTGCTGCGTGTGCAGAAAGGCTGAGGGCATCCCGAGGAGCTTCTAGAGTCCTGTGTTGGGTGAAGAAAGATCATCCTCGCCTTTCTCCTGCGGCACTTCCTAAACGTAAATCTCACAGGGCAGCCTAAAGAGCAGAAAGGGGACCTGGCCAGAGTCAAAAGGCCAAAATCAGGAACTCCTCCGCAGCAAATGCACAAGATTGGATCAGGCTTTGCCCAGAAAAACCCCTCTCTGGGGTCATATGAAGGGAGGTAACACCAAGGGTTACTTCTTAACTGGGGAAGTGATAAAACAAGTGATTAAAAAAAAAAGGGAAAAAGTGTTCCATGGCATGCACTGACAGGGACAGTGGGTACAGCTGCCCTGGTGGATGAGGAGCCCCTCCAGCAGCTCAGAAAGGCTTGAGCCTTTGCTCCCCAGTACCACAGGCTTCACATGACTCAAAACAGTGTTTTATCACTTACTTATGATGAGAGTCAGTTAAAAAAACCCCAAATCAACAAACCAAGGCCTTAAAATATAACAGGTTTTGGTTTTTAGTTACTTCCTGTTCTGATTTTTCTGGTCAACAGTTCAGCTGGGCTTTTTCCACTGTTTATTTGGGTGTGTAAATAAGCTTATTTTGGTAGGCCAGCTGGGTTGCGACACAAGCTAAGAGCGTCCAGCCTGCTGTGACCATGGGCTGCAGCTGCAGCTGGCAGTGGATGTGCACATTCCTCTGTTCGTGTGTGTGTGCTGGGGAACAGTGTATTTATCCATATTGGCCGTGTTACCCACTGCCAGAATGATGTTAGAGCTGAAAGTTAGTGGCACTTAGTGGTGACATACAGCTATTTGGGGCAAGAAAGAATAAAGAAAGACCCCCTTGTGTCCCATGAGGCAGACGCTGTCTCCTCAGCTGCGGGAGTTGGGAGGTGAAGTCATGTCACAAAATATCTCAGTATTTTTAAAACTATGAGAAAAAAAACACTGGGAGAAGCAGGAGGGTGGCAGGAACATGAAGCCCACATCAGGCAACTGGTGTCCTCATTGCAGGGGAATTACAGCTCCAAGTGACTCTCTCTGGCTTCTGTCCTGTTCTTCATATGCTGTGAAGGGACAGAGAGCTCAACAGTACCTGACACCATTTGCCTCCCCCCTCAGCAGTTACTGCGACTGATCTGCCTTTTAAATGCTGATTTTTGCAAAACGCTCAGGCCTGTCTGAGGGGGTGAGAAGTGTCACCCCTGCTGGGACTAAGCTGGGCTGCCACATCAGCTAAAAATAGTTTCTCCTCCTCTGCTCCCCACACAGCAAGATGCAGGCTGTGCTTCCAGGGCAGAGCCATAGGCGGGCTTTGCACTCAAGCGGCTCTGCAAAGCCCGAGCTGAGCTCAATCATACAAGGTGTGTGTAGCCTCTGCTTTGCACCTAGTTAGTTTTTGACATGAAGGCTTCTTGTGCTCCTGGACTGCAGTAGTAGGTGCAAGAAAAATGGTGCCTGTTGTGGCCTTCTGAGCTGCTCCCGCAGGCTCCAGCACTGTCAGCAGCCCCTTCCTGCCCTCGCTGGATTTTGCAGCCTAAGGATCAGTTGATATCAAACTGGCTCATCTGCAAAAATCCCATCTGAACTGGGTAGACTTGTGAAACCTGAATCTCCAACAAGCCACAGCTCCCCTTTCTTCCCTGGGGACAGGGAGGTCAGTCAGGAAATTCAATCTCCACCATGGTCCAAGGGCTTCAGCAAAGGAGAGTTGTGAGGGACAACCGAAAGCACATCTCTGGCAGGTGGATAATGTGCCTGTTGCATATGTTCCAGGGCAGCTGAAAAAGCAGGGCTGTGCTTGTCCATGCACTGCTGGGAGGCTCGCTGGCGCTCTGAGAGCCACGCACCATTTCCGCAGCTGCCAGTTCTGAGAGAGAGGGTTTGTTCATAAAGATGTGTTTAGATGCTTTTCTCAGAGGCAGTTTTCCTAAGTAATTACAGAATTATTACTCGTCCCCCCAATTTCTTCCTTACTTTCCCTTTCCCCTTCCCCCAGCATTTCTCCAGACTGGGTTTCCGGGTGTCAGCCATGCAGGCCAGCAGTTCTGGTCCACGGTCCATTTAACACCCCCACCCCCCCCCATACTGTGTCCTCTTTCTCTGCTGTGTGGGCACTTCTGTAGTCAGCTTGTGAAAGAGGATGTGATAATTAACAGAAAGAAACTTAAGCGTTGCTCTGAGAGGAAGAAGACAGGTTGTAACAACCCTTGACTGTGATGCAGAAGGAATACAATGACAGGCAACAGTTCCTGCTGCTCTTTCCCTTCTTACATAGCAGAGACATCAAATTTTAAGTAGTAAAACCTCAGGGGTAAGTGAGAAGCTGTGTGAACAGTTATAAGCAAGGATCTCATAAATAAACCTGACCTATCATAATTGCACATTGTCTGTCTGGCCAAAATTTACATCAAAGATGCCAAAAGCCCCAAGAAGATGGTAAATCAGCCTGTCATTGTAAGTACAGGCACTGGTTTCCAGTAAAACTTCTCAGAAAGCAATTAGTGAGGCTGGATTTCTACAGTCACTGATAAGCAAGCCCCATAGGAGAAACCAGAACCATCAGGGCACAAAAGTGAAGGTCTATCTTGCTCAGCATCCTCTCTGAGAGTGAATATTGTAGCTATTCCAGGAAAAAAATTAGTCATAGGCAGAAGGAATCCTCCCCCTACCTCCCTGGTCAGATTTTGGCAGTAACCTATTGAAGGGGTGCCTGATCCAGCAGGAGCACCCCTACTCACCTGGTTGAAAGCTGCTTTACCATCTCTGGTTTAAATCCCTGATTTACCATCTCTGAGGTTGCCCAGTCTCTCTCTTCTGGGCCCGTTTAGTTCTGGCTTTGGGGAGTTTGCAGGGTGCATGGAGATGCATGGTTCTGTTCTGCTTGGTGCCTTCACCAGTGTGAGACATGAGCTGGCCATGGCCAGGAACACAGGCTGGCACCTTACTGGGATGGCAACCAGGTGACTGTCAGCTAGGAGCTGTGTGCCACTCCCCAGGACAGGTGCCAGCTCCAAAACTTGCCCAGGACAGGGGAAAATAGAGACATTGCACTTCGTGGAGTAGCAATCAGCAGATGAGGAGTGGTATGGAGGTGCTCCAGGATATAAAAACAAGTTATGAAGTAAGGCAGAGAGAAGCAAAAAATACAGGCCCTTGGAGCAGCAAGACTGGCTGGCACCTGGAGACCGCCATGTGCTGCTGAGAGAGCATGGCAGCCTTGGATGCCCATGAATCTGTCCAAAGTAGTGGGTCATGCTGGCAGGTACAAGGACCATGAATAGATTGGAGACCTCCAGTGTGATTTGGTTCTGCTGCCCAGGCGGTGACAGCCCTCGCTGCTGGAGATCTCAATATTCAAGTAACCTTTTTGCTTCAAAAGCTTTAAAAAAGCCAGTTTCTCCAGAGCTCTGTACCTTTTGCACCTGACAGGATAGAGAACTTGATGGGTGCCTCAGTCCTTCAGGTTTTATTGAAGAAACCTTCTCCAAACCAGCCCAAACACTAGTGATGCACTATTGACAATTGATGGAGAGATGGGAAGACTGATTCAGTGATCAGAATTCGATTTTACTCAGATTTTCCAGAAGCTTATATATCATTTCAAGTTGGTTAATAATTTTTACTACAATGATTGGATTATACATGTTATAGTCAAACTCATGCATTTTACAAACACACTTGTTTGGAGAAGTTTGATCTCATCTCCTGTTTCCTGTAAACAGACCAAATCCCATTTTCTTATCCAGTAAGCAGACCTAATTTCAAACCCCTGCAATCTTCAAAGCACTGTTTGCTCATGCCAGGGCATCTTAGTTACCAAACCAGCTATGCTAATTAAGTCTGTCTTGCTCTCTGTCTTGTGTATTCCTTCAATGCACGTGCAGATCACTCTCTTGTGCTGAGGATGAGGTAGTTGCTGCTGAAAGACTTTTCAAAACTTTTCTGTCATATCAAAGATTGATACAGATTGATTTTTTTTAATCCTCACCACAGCCCTGGTGTGTGCAGCACTTAACCTTCAATTAGTTGTTGGGGAGGGATTATGTTATATCTCCTGTGAGTGTTTCATAGCCTGATACTTGCCCTGGTTGATAGTGACATGTGATACATTGTTTCCAAATGCAGGTAGGAACCTCTCTCTGGCTCTGCATCCTGGAGATGGCCTCGCCCAGGGTTGCAGTGGTGGGTGCGGGAGTCATCGGCCTGTCCACAGCGCTGTGCATCACAGAGACTTGTCCCAGCTGCTCTCTGACGGTCCTTTCAGACCAGTTCAGCCCCAACACAACGAGTGATGTGGCAGCTGGGATGCTCATCCCTCACACCTACCCAGGTTTGTTTAATTCAGGGCAGCACTGCCCGTGCCACCTCATGCAGCTGTGTCCAGGTGTGCAGCGGTGTAGAGGCTCAGGAAAAAAAGTGCCTTGACCTGTGCTCCCTGTCTGTCCCATATCCTTGACACTCATTTGTATGCTTCTCTTCTTTGCATTATTCCTCTCTGCAGCTTTGGTTTTGTTCACATGCAGGCACACCGATCCACAGGCAGAAGCAGTGGTTCAAAGAGACCTTCACTTACCTTTTTGCCATCAGCAACTCAGCTGAGGCATCAGAGGCTGGCATTCACCTGGTCTCTGGGTAAGAGCAGCCCCCGGGGCAGCCTTTAGTACATTTGTGCTGTGTTCTGGAGCAGGCAGACAGGTTTTCTTTGCCAGAATTCAGGGGCATTGCCTTCAAGTAATAGCTTCTATGTCCGTATTCCTGAGAAACTGCATTGTAGCTGCACATATGATGTATTTTTAGGCAAAATTCAGGAACAGGTGTGCACAGAAATCCCACTCACATCTGACCAGCACCAAATATCTTTTAATAACCAAGGTTTTCCACACTGTCACCCACTAGTTGTTTGTGGCATGGGTCATGTCCATAGGGATGGGACTGCAGGATCCTTCAGCTTCAGCAACTAGGTACAGGGATTCAGCTGGGGAGTGTTTTATGCTGCCTATTATGTTCTCAGAAATTTGCTTCTTGAGAGTATTGAGACTGAATACTCTGCAGCTTGGTGAATGCCCAAGGAATGGTGAACAGGTGTGCAAGTGGCCCCACCAGGTCCAGCAGCTGTCTGCAGTTGTGGTGAGGACACAGTCTGAGGGCACTCTGTACATACACCATCGCTGGAAGGGCTCTCTGCAGTTATTTACCTGGGTGTGCAATGTTTCCCCATTGCTGTTAATTTTGCAGAGCTGCACTGATGAGGAAAGAGGTTCCAGAGCTCCTGGGTTTGTGCTGAGACTTCCATGACACATAGCATGGCAGAGGAATACCAGTGAAGTTTTCCAGGTTCTTCTCTGTCTTTTCAGTTGGCAGGTCTATAAAAGCACTCCCAAGGAAGAGTTACCTTTCTGGTCAGATATTGTGCTGGGATTTCGAGCAATGTCCGAAACAGAACTTCTAAAGTTCCCGCAGCACCGATTTGGTCAGGCCTTTACGACCCTGAAATGTGATTGCCCACCCTACCTGCTGTGGCTGGAGAAAAGGTAGGTTTTGCTGCAGGCTGAACATGCAGAGGGAAACCCAGGCAAGAGGGACTGGAGGCAAGACAGGGTCTCCTGGAGAGCCTTAGATTTGAACAAAACTGGAAAAAGGCCGTTTCTCGTTGCAGAAAATACAACAAGGTCTTGCTTGAGGAGAAGAAGGGGAAATAAATACCCAACTCTTCTAAAATGTGAAAGACCCCATTTATGCAATGTCCACATTCTCCCAGTGTGTCCGTACCGTGGGCCTGGAGTGTGAGTGACTCTGGGCATAGGGCCAACATAGCCACAGGGGCCATGCTTGGCCAGCCAGACCTTGAAGGTACATCAGGAACCTGCCATGTCCTGAGAAAACATTTGGCTGCTCCACATTTGCCAAACTTCCCAAATAATATCTCTTTGTTTTTTGAAGATGCATCCAGCCCCTAAGAGAATAAGCACGTCTAGGAAGGTGTCTGCTTGTGAAGATTTTGCACTTATGAAGTAGCTGGACCAATTAATCTCAAATTTGTTCAACAATTGGAATAATTTCTTAATCCATTTAGGTGAAAAAACCCCCAAAATGTTAAACAGCATCATCTTGTAACAAATTTTTTGAAAATGTTTGCCCACATAAGATGGGTGATGCGCTCACTCTGAGGAAGTTGTTCATGCCTCGATTGACATTAAAGTTAGGAAATCTGCCAATTTCCAAATTTTTAAGTTTCCTCCCAATATCTCAGTTTTGGAGAATCATAGGAGAGACAGGATGCAGATCTAAAAGGGCTTTGACACCCTGAAACATACTGGGATAAGTATTTAATCCAAGTAAGTACCTCTAAAGTGAGCAAATGGCTATATCCTCTTGAGAGAAAGAGACAGGCTGCAAGCTGATTTGGGGTTAAGTAAAGAGATGTGTACTGACACCAAGGTACAAATTGCCAGCTCAGCTGGTTACTTGGATGCCTTTCATCACGCTGCAAAATGTGAAAAAGCATTTCTTGTTGTAGCAGCCAGGCGGGCTGGGAGTTCTCTGTGGCACCAGTGCCATGTGAGGTCTGTGCCATCTACTCAGTACACATGATCTGTCATGTTTCATTGCCTAACTGAGGCAAATTTCTGCTGCAGGACAGCTAAGTTGTACAACCCTTTTAGTATCTGCCATGTGATTTCTGCTCCCTCCTCATTCCTGCTCTAGTCTTCTTATTTCTCAAAGGATGTAGTCTAATGAGATGATCAAGCTCTTTTTTTTTTTTCATTCTCTTCTCCCTGGTGATGAGAAGTGAGAGAATATTAAACATGTAACTAATTCTCAAACCCCTAGTGACCTGAGCAGTATTTATAGACCACTCTCCTGGCAATCCACAAGGAAAATTGTCGTTGTACCCACCTTGCTTGGCCAAAAATAGACTTCAGATTTTTTTTCCTGCTTACTTGCCCTAATTCAGGAGTTTTCAGCAGGTTTTTTCACTGGTGTATTTTTTATGGCATGGTGACAGAGTCCCAGTTACAACTCTTAGGAGCCCTCCCTGCAAGTTGCCCAGCCACAGCTGCTGCATGAGATCTCCCCTGTCCTTCCCAGACAGCTTCAGTGTCCTGCTACATCAGGCCCCAGAGCATCAACTGTGCCCTGGATTCTTGGCTCACACACTGCCCTGTGGGAAACCACTGCCTTTTATAGTGGGCTTGATGATTTTGCCAGGTGCTAGAATGTTGCAGAGGATGGGATTTTCCACTTAGGGCATCACAGACCTGTCTCCTGACTTGCTTATGCTAAAACCCCCAGCAAAAACCCCCAGCATCGGGATCCAGCTGACAGCATGCAGTGGCTCCATCTCATACCAGTGATTTTCCACAGGGAAGGGCTTCAAAATTCAGGCAAGTTTCAGGAGAGGATTTGGCTTGAAATTCAGCTCAAAAATGAATCTCAAGAAGAGGTGACTTTCACTGAAGAGCATGTGTAGTGCTCTGAGCCGTCCTGGGTGACTCCTGGCTGCTGCTCCAGAAGGTTATGAGCACCCTGGGGGTCCCATGCCACATCTGCCCAGCCTTAGTGCAGCTCTCAGGGCTTGGCACGTGGCACTAGACGGCTACATAGCTCAGGGGGTGAGTTGGGAATGAATGTGGCAGCATATAACAGGCACATTGAAAGGGGTGTAGTACGATAGCTCTGCCACTAGCACGAGCAAGTTGGTAAATTAATCTGTTGTTTCCCAGCTTGCATAGGCTGCTAAAGCTTGGTACTCTTACAGAAATGAATCAAGGCAGCAAGGACCTGACTGCCTAGGTCTGATACCACACCCTTCTCTAAACTGCTCAACTTGCTGTACTTTTTCCAGGCTGACCATGCTATATACCTTTGGTGAAATCAGACAAATCACAAAAAGAACCCCCATGGCATTTTCTTTGCTTTTTGTCCCATCTATTTTTTGGTTTTGATCAGTATATAAAGGCAAACAAAGGCAATCTATCTCATTTACCTAATGTTCATAATAATTACGTAGGGCTTTAGGGGTTTCTTTTCTGCCTCACTTCTGGACTCTTTTTGCAGGTTGAAAGCAACTGGCACCCAGATGTACACCAGGAAAGTGGCAGACTTGTGGGAGCTGCACAGTGAATATGACATCGTTGTCAACTGTGCAGGCATGGGAGCCCAACAGCTGGTGGGGGACAAGCAGCTCTTCCCTGTCAGGGGACAAGTACTCAAGGTTCACGCTCCTTGGGTGAAACAATTCATCCGGGATGGAGATGGCTTAACTTACATCTACCCAGGTATACACAGGGTGACCCTGGGGGGAACCAGGGAAAAGGGGAGCTGGAGTCTCTGCCCTGATGCTGCCACTACTAGAGACATCTTTGACAGATGCTGCTCCCTTGAGCCCTCACTGCAGGCAGCTCAGGATATTGAGGTGAAGGTGGGCCTGAGGCCGTCCAGGCAGTCCGTGAGAGTGCAGAGAGAGGTTTTGAGCCAAGGAGGTGTTAAGCTCCCAGTGGTCCACAACTATGGGCATGGGGCAGGTGGCTTTTCAGTGCACAGGGGCACAGCCAATGAGGCTGCTCACCTGGTGGGAGAGTGCATTTCTGCTCTTCAAGGCTCCTCATCAAGGGCCAAGCTTTGAATCCTAGAGGCTCCTTTTCCATTTACAGATAGTGCTGCATCTCCTAGTAGCAGCTTGGACTTTTAGTCCATTAACGTGTAGAAGGGAACTAAGTCAACATCTTGTTCCAGTGCAGATACTCAGTGACCACCTTGGAAAGGCATGATGTGTTGATCCAAGTATTAGTCCAGCTGATCATCTCCTCCATCTGCCCTGGGCATTTGTCCTAGCCTCACATGAAGAAGACAAAATACATAAATACTCTTCACATAACAAGGATCAAATTGCTACACTATAATACAAATAACATTGATTCAGCATTTCTGCATCTAAAGGGTGGCAGAGGCAGTAGGCTTAGATTCAGAAAAAATAAGTTGTCTCCTCTTGTACCATATCTAATGTAGAATTGCCCTTGTTTCTGCCACCTCGTTAACAAATTTTATCGTCTATATGATTTAGAAGGAAAAGAAAACCCCATGCAGTGCTGCATTACAATGCCTCAGGTCAGCTCTTAAAGAAAGCAGTGTTAGGTCATTCACACCAGGCAAGTGTGATTTTAAGAGCAGGTCTGTGATACCCATGACTGCTTTGATCATATTTCACCTCAGGGAACTTAAAATTTCTGATAATATTACCCCACATGAGCTACAGTTTTGTGCATCTTTTCTCACACTAGTTTGCAAATCTGGTTTTCTCCTTCAAGGGCCTCAGATTTTGCTCTCAGATACCAATGATTTCCTCCCAGCCTCTCCCCTCCTCCCCTGCACAGTAGCATTGATATGGCCTTTGTTCTACTGAAGAGGATTTTTCAGAGTGGGCCTGAGAATGCAACATCCTTTTTCTACTTCACAACAACACTGTCTGCTTTCCTTGCAACAGCTGATATGAATAAATTGGAGACAAACCAACAAGGATTCTAACACCAGCATCAGTTTCATAGAAGAGCCATTTAAGATTTGATAAACACTCTAAAGAAAAATTTGTAACTGGACATGAGCAAGCTCCTCTGCTGTAAGAAAGCTGAGTCACCAGAGCCCAGATTCTTTCACTCCATGGCAGAGTCTCTGTTGGGCTTTACACTCCCCTCAGCAATAAAGGCCCTTTGATGTGTCTGAAGATAATCACTCCACAAAATTGGATCTTACCACCAAAGTACAGGTCTGATTTAGTGATTAAATGCCTCATTAAATCTTAAATGGCTCATTTGAGAGTGTTATCATCCATTTTTGTCTAGCCTTTTTGTCCATAGAATTGCTAAACTATTCAAAATCCTTCAATAATTTCAATGATTAAAATCAACTGATAAATAAATTTCTAATAATGGAGTAAAGGTCAATTCTGCAGTGTTTCCTTTCATAAGCAAGGGATTTTCTTTCATTTGAGATGGCCTGACAGGGCCAAGAAAGGCCACATTCAGCCATGGCTGCCAACTTCTGCTGTTCTCAGGGGGGATGAGGACAGTTATCATTGCAAGGAACAGCTGTCAGAAGAAACATCACCGAATTAAATTATAGGTCAATAAGCGCTTGGGACCAGCCTAAACCAGCCCTGCCCTCAGCAGCCTTGTCCTTTTTTCTCAGTTCTGAAGACTAATTTTGCATTTCCCCCTCTGTCCCCCCATTTGTCCTTTTCAGTGGTATGAGAGGGCAGAACTGCAGCTTTTGGCAGCAGTGTTGGCACAGGGTTTGTCAAACTGCAGCTTTGTCCTCAGCTAACACAGAACATAAAAATACATGGAAAAAGAACATAAGAATGGGCTCCTTTTTTCTTAATCTTTACTCTAAGCTTAAAAATAGCAAACAGTGTAATTTATCCTGGAGCAAGAAATACTAATGCTAACAGGCTGATCATAGCTCCATAAGAAAGCAAAGCTGTGCTTGTGCACTTCTTCTCTGCAGGGCGATAGGGTTCCTTCTAATCTACCTCTAAAAATTGCCTGGTCGATACAGTGTCAGAACAGGTTTGCCTGCAGAGCTTATCTGTCTGCTGTCCTAGCTCCATTCATGGCTAGCAGGGGGGACAGCCACTTCTGGCCTAGGGTCTTCTTCATCTGAGGGGTAGCATAGTGTTCCAGATTATTCAGCTTCCATACAGTTGTTGACTTGCTTCTAAAACCATTTATGGTGCTTCTGTACTCCCCAACTTCCTTTGAAAACAGGTTCTGTGAAGGGAGAAACTTCTTTGTCCAGGAGCAGAGCTTGTAGCCTTCATCTTTGCCTTGAGCCTAAAAACATCATCTGATCCTCCTTTCTTGCATATTATGAGAGGTAGTGACTCTATGGCCCATTTGAGTTAATATCAGACTCTTTCCCACCTTGAAGAATCTTGGTTTACATAATACATAAGCGCCTCACTTTCACAAGCCCTGATCCTCATGGGAACATACCTGTTGGAGAAGACAGCACAGTAAAGCACAAGCAGTCCCAAAGGTTCCTTCTCCAAGTGATAGAGCAGCCAACAAGGAAAAGGTGCTATGCTGGACCCATTCTTGCCAACACAGAGGGGCTGGTGTCACAAGTGATGATATTTCTCAGGGGTCAGGGGCTGGTGCTGTTTAAAATCTTTGTCAGTGACACGGACAGTGGGACTGAGTGCAGCCTCAGCAAGCTTCCCAGTGACACCAGGCTGAGTGGTGCTGTGGACATGCTGGAGGGAAGGGTTGTCTTCCAAAGGAATCCTGACAGGTTTGAGAGGTGGGACTGTACAAACCTTGTCGTGTTCAACAAGACCAAGTGCAAGGTCCTGCATCTGGGTTGGGGCAATCCCAAGCACAAATACAGGTTGGGTGGAAAAGCACCTGGGGGTGTTGGTTGAGGAGAAGCTCAGCACGACCCAGCAATGCGTGCTCGCAGCCCGGAAGCCAGCCACATCCTTGTCTACATCGAAGCAGAGTGACCAGAAGGTTGAGGAAGGCGATTCTGCCTCTGCTCTCCTCTTGTGAGACCCCACCTGGAGTGCTGCATCCAGCTCTGGGGGACCTCAACATAAGAAGAATATGCACCTGCTGGAGTGAGTCCAGAGGAGATAATGAAGAGGATCAGAAAGCTGGAGAACCTCTCCTAAGTACGTAGGCTGAGAGAGCTGGGGTTGTTCAGCCTGGAGAGGAGGCAGCTCTGGGGAGAACTTACAGCACCTTCCAGTACTTAAAGCAGGACTAAAAGAGAGTTGGAGTGAGACTTTTTGCAAGGTCATGTAGTGACAGGACAAGGAGGAATGGCTTTAAAATGAAAGAAGGTGGATTTAGATTAGAAAAAACTCTTCACTGTGAGAGTGGTGAGGCCCTGGCACATGTTGTCTAGAGATGTGGGTGCCTTATACCTGGAAGCATCCAAGGCCAGGTTAAATGGGGTTTAAGCAACTTGGTCTAATAGGTGTGCCTGCCCATGCCAGGGGATGGAAGTAGATGATCTTTAATGTCCCTTTCAACCCAAGCCATTCCGTAACTCTATAACCTCTCTTCCCTTCATAATATATTAAAATGCTTTATAGTCATTAATAAGCATTTAAGTGGCAACCAGATACCTGTCCTGAGTAGTACCAGCTAGTACTACATGTTTCAGAGGCCATGGCTGAGGCTGGATAGTGAGGAAGTCTTCCTCCCATCTCAGCCATGTATCTTCCTCTGCTGTTAGCTATACTGATTTTCACCTGCCATTACTTCGTGCAAACTCATGAGATGGTTTTTGCAATTCCTTGAGGCAGTTTGCATTTTACTGCCTTGAACAAACCGGTACCACTAGCAGATCAATCATTTGCCTGTATCATGGGTCTGTGGATGAACACTGGCCATAACATGATCCCTCTAAGATGCAATTGGTGTCTTCTCGCCACTGTGAAGAATGAATGATTTATCCTTGTCTCTCTATCCTGTATGCAGTTGCTGACTCATGAGAGGATCTTCCCTCTTACCCCATGCCAGATTAGCTTCTTAATGAGTCCTTGGTGACAGATGTTGTTAAAGGCTTTCCAGAAGCTGAGCAGATCATAGTGGGCGGATTGCTCTCATCTGCAGCTTCACAGCTTCCTCTGAAGCCGTCACAGGGTGGTGCAGCACAGCTTCATAGGTTCTCACTGCAAAGCTCTGCCAATTCTCCCCTCTTAGTCTGTGTCTCTCCTTGCAACTATTCTGTTACTATGTCTTTTGCTGTTTGCCTGCCACAGGTGTCAGATATAATGGCTTCCATTTCTCTAGATCTCTTATAGCACTTAGAAGAAAACAGTCCTACTTGCCATCCTCTTTTTTTTCTTTTGCTGTTTTAAGCAAAGGCTTATATATTGGCTCTTATAGTGCAACAATTTCCATTAGCATTCCTTAAAAAGCCACAAGCGAGTAACAACTGCTTTTCATGAATTTGTTACTATCCCTTGCATTTATATGTTCTAAAGCCTCATCTTACGACCCTTCAATCTGAAACAGCTTCCCTG
Source organism: Cettia cetti (assembly GCA_013401135.1). NCBI lineage: Eukaryota > Metazoa > Chordata > Aves > Passeriformes > Sylviidae > Cettia > Cettia cetti. The sequence goes on along the minus strand of VZUI01036478.1, from coordinate 12,204 downwards.
CATTATCCCTTTAATAAATGGTTCTGCCATGGGAATTTCACTAAGCTTTTCTGTGCTGAACACAGACACAAGTAATCTGTTTAGATGTTGTGTTAGGACATGTTTCCTCTCAAACTCCTTTGCCACCCTGATCATCTGCTGACTGCACACCCCCCGGTCACCTGCAGAACCCTCCAGCTGGCTCCCTGCTCCTGATAGGATAAAGGAGGCTTTTTGTCTAGTAGCAATTTTCCTCAAAATATTTTTTTAGTCTTCCTTTCTGTTTCTGCTTTTAATTTGACAGAGTTCATGTCCTTTTCCTAACTTGGAGGGGATCTATTTTGGTTCTTTCCCATGTAATTGCTATCATGCTATTACAATGACCCAGTAATTATCTTCCTCCTGATATATGTCTGATATTTCAGACTTGTGGTTATAAAGAAGCCAAACCGGCACATTTAAACAAATGTCATCAAGATTCTCTGCTCCTCTTTTCCTCCTTACTTCCCCAGTTTCTAGCTTGAAATTCTTTTTTCAATCTTACTCCTTCTCATGGAGGATTTCTCCCTGGTTAAAGTCATGCCACACAAAGACTGAGCATTCTATTCAAAACCGTCATATTTTTGTTCCAAAAGCTTTCAATTTTCCAAGAATATGCCCTAATATTTGGGGAATAACTGAGCATCCTTCCGTTATGCTTCCCTAGGCATGGAAATTTTAAATAATCTAAAATACATCCTAGATACATAGTGATGCTGCCCCGTGGCAAGTGTACACCTGCCCACAAAGGGAAGTCACACTGTTTCAGTGCCTTCAGGCCAGCTCACTGACACTGACTGCTTTCAGGCAGTTGAAGTTTGTTGAGATGTGTCCTGTCTTGCTTCAGCCGCCCAGCCCCAGGTTTCAGTCTCCGGCAATATCTCATCAGCCATCCCTGAGTTTCTGTTCCTCACCCAAGACTCTGCTAGGAGCTGAAGCAAAGCTGTGGCCTCTGTTACATCTCCAGCTCCAGCTGAATCTGAACGGCAGCTGAGGATTTTCAAAACTCCATTTTGGTCTTCAATCTGTCTGTGCTGCCGCATCAGCTCTGTAGCTTTCATCTGAAATCACAGAACAAGTGTTGGAGAAACACTCACACGTGGGAGAGGATTAACAGTGGAAGGTTCATTAAACCTCCCTGACCTCCCCATGCCGATGAAAGGTGTCCTTAAAGAAAGACTTAGCTGTCACCTGGGCAAAGCATTTTATCCCTGTGCTGTTCCTTAAGCCCGTGCGTGTCTGGACATAAGTTATCCGAACTGTGCTTGAGTATTCCCTTCTTATCCACACTTTCCGATACATTGAGGAGGCACCCCTGGCAGATGGCAACCAATCTGTCACACTCACATGGAACTTCAAAGGTGTAATTGTGGTATAGAAAGAGAACGATTATATTTTGAGACATTTTTCTCAATCCTTGCGAATCCAGAGAGCAGATGGGATGTGTGATGGATTTTAGAGCTTGAGTACAAAATACAAGTTTTCTGCAACAGGGAATTTTGTTGATTTTCTTCACAGAAACAATGCCATAAAGTCATATTGTCTTAATATAGACACTTTTGCCTGTGTTTAAAACAAATTTCTGGAAAATACAGGAAAATTTGCATTCATCATTCATTACCATTCTCTTCCAGTCAAGAACTATTTGCGATAAACTGCAAATTCATTAGGAATAAATGTAGCAATTAGAGAAAACATAATAGTCTGCACCGAGATTTTTATTGTTTTCACCGCAATCAAGTGACTATTGTTACGTTGTCCGCTGCTCTAGTCTATCCTGCTCTATTCCCTACCTTCCACCAGAGGGAGATGTTGGATCAAGCAGTTGCTGAAAATACCCGCACACTCCATCTCAAAGAGCAAAAGGAATGATGCTTAGTTCAGTGGAAATCTGCGTGCCTGTCGGGCTCCCACATACCTACAAGGTTTGGGGGACTTGGGTGCTTCAATAGACCTCTAAAAAAGGCGTTTGTATCAGTTATTTATGGAGAACACTTTAAAAAAGTACAATAAAGTGTGAAGATAACAACATACTAGAAGCAGTTGTATAACAACAACAACAACAATAATAATAATAGATAAAGCTGCTGCTATAGCAGCGTGTCCCAGAGTTTTTCCCCCACCAAAAGGCTGGAGAGGAAACCATTTTCTTGGATAGCTAGGTGTCCTCAGTTCCTTGTTTTGTGGGTTCTTTGGGTCCCACAGTCCCTCAAGTTATGCCTGGCCTGGATATCCTGTGGGGAGTCCCTGTGGAGCTGCACCCTGGTCCTTGTGTTCACTGGCTCCTGACCAGGCTCCTAATGAGCCCAGACACCATTCTGGGTGCTCAGATATTAGAAATTACTGCTGCTTCAAGATCTGAACTGGACTGGCTTCTTTATGGGAATTTTCCCCTCATGTCTATTTCTCTCAATGAAGAAGTAAAAATTACATATTTTGCAGAAGGAGAAGCAGACATGAATCAAAACCCAGGCTTATTAAGAAAAGGAGGTGCTGGGGAGAAAAGAAAGGAGGAAGAAACTTTTCTGGAAGTGAAAAACTTCATACAAATGGTATTTCCCAAGGTAAAAGCAGTTTCAAGGGAATATTTTTCCTGTATTTTGCTTTCATCCTTTGAGACTGTCATACACCACTGACAGCAGCCAGCACTAGGGGAGCCCTGCCCCACATCACTTTCCCCTGTTCCTGTTAATGTCCATTACTCACCATAAGGACAATATATTTCTCACATAGTAAGAGGCACATACCATGTGCATCACATGCTGTGCTCCCACCCTTGTCACATCTCCTCCCTTTGGATTCAACTTCTCCAAAGTCCCAGTCATCCAGCTGATATTAAGCCTTACATTAGCCTTTCCTTCAATTTGGGAGCCAAACAGAGGAGGGGAAGTTTGCTTATTTTCTGTGTCATCAGAGAATTAAGCAACTGAGACAGCTGTCAGTGTTTTGGAACCTGTGTGTGAGCTTTCAGTCAGTATTTTGGCTAAAATGAAGTTCTAAAAACAACTCTCCCCTCAGGGAACGCAGTAGAGCCATGGAAGGAGCTTCTCTGCCACACAAATGAATGGTTTAGGTCACTTAAAGAATCACCATCAAACATATTAGGGGAAACAAACTTTAATAGAAATTTGCAAAAGTCAGGCAAAGCAAGGCTTACTCTAATACTGCATGGATAATACATAAAAAGGATAACCAATTAGAATCAATTTGGAGTGATTTATATGAAGGCCAGGGATGTAAAAAGGGGTAAGGAAGGAAAGGTTAAGGGGGACTGTGGTGGGTCATAAGATTCAGAGTGAACTCCCTTGCTTGCCTCTCAGAGAGCTGCCCACACATGGCTGGATCCAATCTTAGATTCACACACGGTCAATTGTTTATGTCTAAAGGATCTTGGAGCACTTAAATGTTAGATTAACCAAGGATCAACTACAAACAGTAATAACAGTTATGGATTCAAGATAATGATATGCATACTATATTTTCTATAACATGTCCAAGTCAATACATATCCCCAGATATGTGTATGCAAATGTATAAAGGTAATACACACACAGCCATGGGTGTGTACAAGTATGTATAAGTACAAAGGTATATATACTGAAACATTTCCCTTGAGAATCAGTGGAACACTCATGTCTAATGCCTTTTTGGCATTTCTTAAAGGGGGTGAGGTGGGGTGTTGAACCTTTAGTAGTGGGATATCAGTCCAGGTTCTGTTGCCAGGTGACACTTCTCTGAATTTCATGAACTTGAGCGTCTGGGCACTTGGAGAGACATTCCACACAGAGGGCAATACTAATGCAGCCCAGTGCAGTTCAGAAGAGCACAAAGGGTCTGTCTTTGAACCACTGTTTTTAGGGCTGTGAGATGGTTGTCTTAAGCCATTGATGCATTTTCATCCTGGCTGCAATCTGGCATAGTTATTACTGGAATTTTTGAAATTCCAGTGAGGATGATACTGTTCCACTTGAGCTACATTTCAGATAAGGAACATTCCAAGGCTGTCAGAAAATGACTGATTGTTCCTGCTGTCATCTCCCACCTTGGTAAAGCAGCAGGAGTTCCTGGTACAGTCAGTACTGCCCCCCACCTTAGCTTTATGGGAGTTCCCAGTACGACCAAGAGATGCTCCACCACTGGTCTCCTGTGGAAAGGCCTCCTCAGGCCAGAGGAGAGGGAGGGAGGGATGAACCAATGCACTCACACTTGCTTTCCTCCTTGTCAAACAAGTGTGTGGTTGGGCTTCAAGGAGAGGAAGCCTCTCCTCTGCACAGACCTTGCAGCCTGGTGAGTCAAATGACTTCTTGGTTAGTGGGACAGCTGGTCTCTTTTGAGCATTCGAAGAACCAGATTTGGGCTTCTCAGATCCCATATTGCTGTGACTTCAAGAAGAGCAATCCCACTTTTAGGTGTGCTTCCAATAAAAAAGCTCAAAGAATATTTTTGAAATAAAGGAGCTGAGGCAGCTGAACTCCAGGGAAAGCTTCAAGAAACAACCCACTTCTCTACAGAGGTAAAGACCCTGAAAAGCGCTGGCTACCCTGCTTCTGAAAATCCCTCTGTAAGCCTGGGTGGGCACCTTTTTTCTGTGTGGTGAGTGTATCTGCACAGTGTCAGCACTCCAGGAATAATCACAGGATGAATTGACACAGAGATTTGCAGCAGGATAATTGCCTCAAACAGAAGGATAGATAGCTTTTTTTGGCATTTAATAGGCCTCTTAAGTGAACGGCAATAAACTCTATGCGAACAGATGTTTTCCCTCTTTTTCGTCCTTTTGCATCTCATCCATAATTATGCACTAAAATGTTCTTGTCTGGGTTGCTGAGAGCAGTCTTGTTGTTGTTTGTCTTTGCAGTGTAAGACTGAGCACTTCAGCACAAAGATTGAGTGAAAAGCCTGGATTCCTAAAGGCTCCTGCTACTATGCAGCAATGACCATCTTCCCTTCACATTAAGCCTGAGGGAGAAGTGAAAAGTTAAGGGGAAAATTTGCCTCTTTTAGCTGCTGCTTTGCACGTCCCAGTGTTGGGGTGTCCCCCTGCAGATGTTGGTGCCCTGGGCTCCAGCTAGGAGGTTCCTTTGCTTGCCTGGCTTCTGGCATTGACCCAGCTACAGTTCAGGAGAAGCCACACCTTCATCTTTGCCTTGCAGGAGAGATAAGTGTCCTGTGAGACACCTCCTCCCCACTCTGTGCTGACGGGACTGTGGGGAGATGGCAGAACAGGCTTTGCTCTGTAGCTGCTGGCTCTGCCTCTAGCCTTGCCAACAGGAGAGTAGCAGGCACAAAGCAAGCCCTGCAAAAATGCCTTTATGCTTTCAGAAACCTGTACTTTATCTCCTGATAGAGTATAGAGAAACGACCTTGTTCCTGAGGAAATGCAATACATTCTGGCAAAGGGATCTCCACCTCACAAGGAGCCTGTGAGCAAGCCAGGAGCAGGGGCACAGCCACAAGAATTAGCCCAGCTGAGCGTTCCCTGCCAGGGCGATGCCGGTAGCAGCGCCTGCATTGTCACAAACCCATTCTGTCCTTCCCAGCACACCTTCAAAACATCTGACTGGCCTTTGCTTTCCACATCCGTGGGTGGAGGCACACATGCTGCAGGGAGGCACTTGCCAAAAGGATGAGCCTTGTGGTAGCACCTAACCTACATATAAACTCTTGGCTGAGAAGGTTATTCCACCTCGGATCAATACCGGTGTCTCTGCATCATTGATGCTGCTCCACATGACATTGAGGGCAAACTGCTTGGAAAAGAGCCTGCGGGAAGAACACTGAGTTTTATCCTCACCGTCTGCTCCTAGACAGGCTGCTCAGCTGCAGGGGAGCTGTGGTATCTCTTCTGCTGAGGGCAGACCATTTCTCTCCTCCTTGTTAGGATTCAAAATGCAACCAGATGGAGTAGAAGACTGGTTGACCACATGGTAATGAGTCAAAACACCAACCTTTTTGTTACAGATAAAGACTGAATTTAAAAATGTCCTGAAAAAACAATATGCTTTCCAGACACATGGATGAGACCTTTATTAAAGGTGGATGTATATCATTAAATTGGCCTGCATACTTGTCCAGAACATTTTGGAAAGCCTCCTGTCCTAGGAAAGCTGCTTTTCACCCATCAGGTCTCAAGCATGCTGCCAGCCACTCCCAGCTTTTATTGTTTCCTATTGCTTTTAATGATGCCTAAATTGTACAGACACACGCCAGTGGATCGAACAACATTGAAAGACAGACCACAGAAAAAGTGCATAGTACCTTAATTATGGGCCTTAATTTGTTTGTGAATCTTCTACCTTCTACCTGAAACATTTTGCCACTGTTCTTCTCCCTGTCAGCCCCAGTGCTTTGGCTTGCATCTCATCACCTCTTGGAAACATCTTTTTCCTGTGTGCTTGCAGATGAAAGAAGGTCTCTCTCAGTGACATCTGCTCAATTGTTCCAGTGTTGTTGCCATCCCCTACATAAATACTTTGGCATTTGTACTGTTCTATGTAAGCCCATTAAAAATGTGTAATAAAAAGGCTTATATAATTTCTTAAAGCCATCATTACTACTCCAGCTGTGGTGTTTTGTCAAATTTTGACAATTATAGATTTATCCCTATGCCAAATTACACTTTTTAATAAAATATATTCATCCTTGAGCTTAGAAGCGTAAAAATGCAAGTCAAATTTTTTACATCCAAAAAAAGGCAGAGAGCTGAAGCCAGAATAACACTAAGATAATTGAAAACATACAGAAAATAGGATATTTTATAGAAACACAGGGTAATTTCTAAGCAAAGCTGGACATCTGCCTGGGATCACAGTATAGATACAGGGGAAATGCAGATGGTGAACTGATATCACAAAAATCTTTGTGCAACAGTATGTGAACTGCATGGGAGACCTCACTACTTAATTCCTGTAAACTGCAATCCCTTTTTTTTACAATGGCAATACATTTTCAATTTTTATACTAATATCTCTTCAATAAAATTTCCAGCCCTTATTTTCAAAAGCAGGGAGAATTTTGCTTGTTCAGAATGACTGGACAATTTAGTAAAAAGCAGACTGTAAAAGCACTCTTATTCCTCTCCAGGACTGAAACACAGCTTCTGGAGGCAACAGTTGTATTTTGTGGATATCCCAAGGATTAGGTTTAAATAAATAAAGTCGAGGCCCAGGAGTAGCAGAGAGCTGCGGAGCATCTTCTCCCAAAGGGCCATCTCATTCTTCTCCTCCCTGCAGCGAATGTGTGTGCACAGGTGCAGGTATGTATGAGTGCAAACACTCAAGGGTGTGACTCACAGGTAAACCTTGAGCTATAATCCTCTCTCCAGGCCAATAATGATCAACTATCTCTTTTGTCAAATTTGGAGCACGTGGCAAGGCTGTGCTGTTCGATTCCCTCTGTAGCTGGAGGGAAAAACAGCTTCTGCCTGTGCCTCGTGCTGTGCTGCTGAACAGCAAGATCAATCTTGTGCTAAGCTGCCTAAATGGCCCACGAGCTTGAGGAGAGCTAATGGGAGGCTGCATGAACATATATTTTTTAGCTGTTATCTTCAAACTTACCAGTGGCGAGATGAGAAGCAGTTTTAATGATTCACACAGCTGAGCTTTTGCCTTGACAGCTGTTCAGACACGTATTTCTCAGCAGCAGTGAGTGGGTAATAGACCAATACAGCCAATTTACTTCTCTGTTGCTAACATTTAAAAGATAACACAAAGAGATTCTTTCATAGTTTTCTGTGGGATTTAAGGCATGGAAAGGAGTAAGGGCTGTACCTACCTGTCAGAGCTGTGTGCAGGCTCCACGGAGGTCTGTCACTGGGTACATAAATAACTACTTCCAGGATTTTGAGCTGCAATTTCAAGGAACAGAACTGTAACCAGGCTTGCACAAAAGCCATCACCGAGAAGTCACCCAGGGAGCTACAGACTTTTATTTCCATGTTCCTCAGGGCTATGGCAGAGCTTTCGTACATAAATGTGCAAGGCAATAAGCCAGGCCTGGACCAAAGCTCTGACTGCTGCAGACTCCAGATCTGAGGAACATGCATATTCTGTGGGAAGGACACACCGTGCCTGTGAAAGTTTCTACACAGAACATCTCTGTTTTCAAGTGCACAGAACAACATCACTCCGATTTTTGAAGCATTAGTCAGGAGTGTAGGAGGAAGGAGAGGGAAAAAACTCTTCCTTTGCTCTGCCCTGTAGATTTTGGCAAGTGGCTCATATCAAGTCCAGAGCACAGAGTCAAAAAGAGTGTTTTTATTCATTTACTCATTTTATAGGAGGAATGTTTGACTTGTATAAACACCCCTTGGAGAATCCTAGGGAATCCTAGTGGTGTTTTTCTGCTTGGGGTTTAATTTTGCACAGGGATTGGGGCAGACATTTTAACTAACCAGAAGATAAACAGAAGCCCTGACAGTGGGTGGAGATAGAAGATGAATGAGACAGGCAAGGTGTTTGAACTGAAAATGGCCATAAGAGAGAGAAACATTAAACAACTGCTGCAAAGGAGAGATTTTACTACCAGCAATATCCCAGGCAAGAGGTAATTTGTAAGCAGCAAAGATAGCGCTGAAGCAATGAAATTGCATTCATGTTAAACTTTTTCCTTCTAGAGGTTTAGCACTGTGCTCTTACTACAGACAAATTTGTAAATGAGAGAGGAATTTTAACAATTTAAAGACCTTTCCTGGAGAAACTGAGGGAGCTGTAGCTCTGTGGTACCTACATAAAATGTAGATACTGTAAGACCAATGTCTGATTTTGGTTATCAGGGCACGAAGCTCGCTGTTCTCAGCAGAAATTGCATGCTCGCATTCAGAGTCACTGTTCCAGTTACTCCTTGCATTTCATGGCGGCAGTTTGTGCTCAGCTGGATCCAGCTTGATGAATGTTCCTCTAACACCATTCATCTTGCTTTAGGAGAGCAAGGAGGGGAGGTTATTTGCTGCCTGACTCAAAGAGAGAGCATGTTTTGTGAAAGATGTGAAACTTTGCAGAAGCTGTATTTCCCAGCAATCACCTCTAAAAGGCCCATTCTCCAGCTGGACTGGAGTTTCGTGCATTACGCTAAAATTTTAATTTGCTCTTCTTCTCAACAGGCTTTGTTCACACACATATCTTTGCAGCTAATTCCTGGGGGAGGAATTGATTTATAATACACTTGTTAAAATGAAGAAGTGACACTGTTTAAGGGACTATCTTAATTCTCACTGATTCTCATGCTAAATCTGATAAGATTTCTCATTGTCCCTGAGATTTCCTGAGATCATTCTCTACCTTTGTTCTCTTATTCTCTATCTTTGGAAACCCTCTGTTGTGTTTTCAACAGGCAGACTTACATTGATAAGAAATTGCAGGGCAGGGGGGAGGGGAGGAAGCATGAGAAATTAAATTCTTTAAACACAAAAGGAAAATGAAAATACTGTGTTAAATTAGTTAACTGTTCTTTATCAGGACCACTCCTAGCATGCCCACAAACTAGGGCTTATCAGCTTTCTAAAGCAGGGAATATTTTGTACAGCACTTACAGTTACTGCTCAGTGATGACAAGAAGAGCGGCTGGGTTCAAGTATTTGAGCTTTTTTGCTGAAACTATACAATGAGAGAGCAACAAATGAAACTGTTGCTAAAGCCAAGAAAGACCTTGTGATTTCTATTCTGCTCAGGTAGACCTCTTTTATTTGAGTATGCAGTGTTCAAGCTTTTAGGAAAGCTTTGATTTCTCAAGGATTAAAATTCAAGAGAGAGTTTTAAAATGTATTTCTGCGCTTTATATTTCTGGAGTCAACCTGCCTTCAAGATTTTCTCTATAACCAGACACGGACAAACTTGTATTTTAATAGAACCTTCACATACCATTATTTATTTGCTTGGTGCTGAGAGCTTAAAACAACATTTGTGCTAAGAATTTTGTGAAATAATGCCCCTGCATTTAATGTACTTGAGGTATGTCTAAAATCTCTCATCCCTGAGCAGCAACATTAGTTTTGTTCTCAATATGAATATTGCCATTTCACATAGGAGCAAAGTGATGCATAGGTAGCCCTGTGACAGACCAAGTGACCATCTGCTGATGAACTCCAGATGATGCTCAAGAATGGAGCCAGGTACATGTCTCTTAAGTTGATGTAGTCATGATCGGTGCAGTTACACTCTCCCTTTGCCCTCAGTAAATGTGTTCCTTCTTTACATGAGCACCAGGACTTATCCGATCTATTCATGAGCCAACTAAGTGGGGTGGAAACAGGAAAAGTGTGTGGTTGTCAGAAAGATCCACTTCCAGAGCCAACTTGCTTCCTGGTGGCAAACACCTGAGGCTGTCCCATGTTGAGAGTAAGCTGATCAAAAAATAGGATGATGTCAACAAATGTGTTCAGGTCTGTTAGGAAACTGCTCCAGATAGGGTTTTTTTGAGTTAGTTTTCATCTGTGCCAGGCCCTGTTTTGACTTAGTTTATGACAATGGAGCCACCCTCCTTTTACAGGAAAGGCAGGTAGGACTGACACACCCTACCATGTTCTAAAACAACCATGGAATTGCTTTAACCTAATTAAGGAGGACAGTTTGCCTAAAAAATAGAGAACAGCAATGTTTAAATGTCAGGAATCATGCACCTCACCTGCCAGTGCGTCTGTGCTTGGAGCCGCACTGAAATCCCACTTCTCCAAACAGATCATTGCTCCCTCCCTTATCTTTCTTCATGCAGCTCCTCCATCTTGCTGCCAGCAGGTCAGGTTGCTTGGCTGCTGGCACTCTCCACGTCTGCCAGTGCTCCTCTCTGACCTGCTCCCCCAGCAGCAGCCAGCCCTGGCTCTGCTCCAGGCTGTGAAGAGACAGGAGAGGTCAGAGAGGACTAGTGCAGCCTGCTGCTGAGTAGAGGACACCAGAAGGAGCTGGGAGCAGCAAGGCCCTCCCTTGTCAGCAGACAAGGCAGGGACACTGGAAGCACAGTACTGCTCACAGGGGACCAGAGTCACAGCCCCTCTTGGCAAAGAAGTGGGGAGTAGTCATGTGTCCAAGCCCTGCCTATCTCATCTGGGAATACATTTATTACTCACTGAGCTGCAAATCGGTGGCCATCACCCAGTCCCTGTTCCTGCAGAGCTTGCCTCCTGTCATTGTCCCTACTCCCCACCTGTGCTCCTGCTTCCTCCTTAGCCATGGGTTAGTGTTGTAATCAAAGCTCTTCTGAGCATTTCATAGTTCTTCACAGTGTGTCCCCATTGCAAAATAAATGCAGGGCCTCCTGTGCTCCCACTGAGATGAGCAGGACACCTGTTCTCTGCACTGCCTCTCAGCTCATGCAAATCCATTCCTTCACACATGAAACTAAGGATGTATCATGAAATCAGCAGGATGGTGTGACTATCCAGGAGAGAGGCTAGAAGGCAAAGTATAAACTTAAAATAGTTATCATAAGCACGAGGTGTTGCAGCCAAATTAGGGCACCACAACTGATGTTTCACGCAGGCTTCTCACACCCTTCAAAAGTTCAGGACCAGCATAATTTAACTGCTCACTAATAGCCACACCACTGGTTACTAATCATAGTAAAACTTTCCAAAGCAGGGCTATTTTTGCATCATTCTTGCTGCTTGTCTATTGATCCACATGTCCCTGGAGTCAACCTTGCTAGAGTTAGTTATCTGTACTGACAGATGATATGGGAGAAGGGGAGATTTCAAAGATGTGTTAGAGGAGCTAGGATTTTGGTGTTATCTTGACTGTCCAAAATCCTTTATCCTTCACAGGCAGCTCTAACCTTACAAAAAGCGAAGTCTTTACTTCCAGGGCCGGGCTGTCCTTTTGTTGACTTCAACACAAACAGTCCCTAGGTCTCCAGTAAAATTTCACTACCTCGTGACATCACAGCCCACAATCAGAACTAATACGTGCGTTAACACGTTAGCACACTTCCATGCTATAGACGGGCTGATACAATAGCTTGGAGGGGAAGGGTTGTGTCCTCTCCCAGGCCCGCTGACACGCACCTGTGACTACACAGCGGCGCGGCCCCACGCTCGTACCGGGCGCTGTCCCCGCCGAGGCGCGGAGCATCCCTCGGGCCGCCTGCGGGCGAGCACCGCTGCGTCCCGCAGCCCCCGCCGGGCCGGGACAGGGGCATCCCGGCCCCTCCCCGGCCGGCCCCGCTCGGGGCGGGGACTCCCAAGTTTCGGCGGCGGCG
>VZUI01036477.1:68349-109505 GCA_013401135.1 Cettia cetti | reverse complement strand
AAGGGAAGGGAAGGGAAGGGAAGGGAAGGGAAGGGAAGGGAAGGGAAGGGAAGGGAAGGGAAGGGAAGGGAAGGGAAAGGAAGGGAAGGGAGCAAAGTAATTAATGTAGCTCATGCAGAATGACTCTAATGATTTGTTCATGGGACAACATTTTTCAATTTGCTTGAAATGAAGGGGCTGTGCTTCAATTTTCATTCACTATATTGCCCCTGCTGTTGTGTTATTCAACACTGATTCAAATATTTTTAAAGGCTAGTTTCTAAATGTGATGCTGTGTGTCTCTTTGGACTCACACTACTCTGGAACGGCACATATTCATGAGCAGAGTAGGCCAATCCTTTTTACCTTGCCCTTCTTTCACTGTAGGGAAAAGGACAGCATTTCATCTGTATCATGGACATTCACATTCTGCTTTTAGGTGAATGGTTCAGCAGTCAAAAATGCAACCAGTATGCTAATGTAAATATACTGCACACACTTAGAGGACAAGGAACCAAAATAGCAAGTATGCATAAATAGATAAGTCATAAAGCACTAAAAAAACTCTGAAAGCCAGAATAAAGCTTAGTGTACGTCTGCATTCAAAACAAAACAAAACAGAAGGACAAACAAGACCTTAGAATGCATAAACAAATAATTGGAACTAAGCTACAAAGATCTATTGCTAGGCAATGTAACATCCTTTCCATTGAAGTATCTTTTGCAATACTGTCTCCAAATTAAATCTTCTAAGACATTCCTTGTTCTCATTAAGGATAAGTGTCATAATAAGAAAGTAAATTTGGAGTTCATGAGAATTACCATGCTTAAAAACATAAAATATTCTCAGACTAACAGGAGTCAGTAAGAAATTTACATGGATGAAAAATTATTCCTTACAAGGTCCTGTAGAATTTTGTCCATATTCTTCTAAGGCAAGTGAAAAGCTTGACTGTTGGGCTGAAGATAGGGTGTACAGAATAGTTATCTGATTTGTGAAGCTTAAGAGCTTTTTTATCCTCTACAAGGAGGAAAAAAAATGTAGTAGACATCAAATATTGTTTTTGAGCTAAATTCTTTGTGTTAGTGTAGCATTTTACAAAGCAAAGTAATCTTTTAGAAGGATGATGGCAGCCTGTCTAGCAGTACTGTATAGCACACACATTCAACAGGCAGCTCAAATTACAAAGGGCTTTTCCATTGTCTAAGCCAATGATCACAAAGTGTTTGTACCGATGCCAAGTTTTGCACTGACGGATTTGGGTGGGCATTACTGGCAGTGAGCTACAGTGCTTTTCAAAGAAAAGTTGGCAACAGTTGCTGAAAAGGTTTGCCATCACTGATCCAAGCTATACCATTTCAAATCTACTGGCCATTAGTCCAGGAATGTGTTCTAACATGTCTTATATGAAAGAACAATTTTTGCTTTCTAAAACCATGTGAATGTTTGAAGATCATAGAATCGTAAAATCGTTTAGGCTGAAATGGATCTATAATATCAGAGTCCAGCTGTTAATCCAGCACTGCCAATGTGCCACATCCACACACCTTTTAAATAGCTCCAGAGATGGCAACTCCACCATCTCCCTTGGGAAATCTGTTCAGTGCCTGATAACCCTTCCAGAGAAGAAACTTTTCCTGATATCCAATCTAAACCACTCCTGGTGCAGCTTGAGACCACTTTCTCTCGTCCAATCACTTCTTACCTGGAAGAAGAGACTGACCCCATCTCTCTGCAACCTCCTTTCAGGCAGTTGTGGAAAGTGGTAAGGTCTCCCTTGAGCTTAAACTGCTTCCTATCAGACTTGAGCTCCAGAACCTTCACCAGCTTAGTTGCCTTTCTCTGGACATGCTTCAGCATCTCAAAGAGCTATAAAAGACAAACTGATGGAAACTTTGGGCTGCTGCTCAGAGGGTGGTGGGTGAAGTAGCACAGCAGAGTGGCAGTGAGGCAATCACACAGGCAGCTGGCTGAGAGGACCCGCAAGATACCCCTGGCTCAGAAGGGTAAGGAACATCATTTTACCCAGTAGTCTTGGTATAAAATTAATTTACTGTCCAAAAAGCATTCTGTCCAACACTAAATCTGCGAGCATAAATTAGTCCTCTCTACTCGAGTTTGCATTCTGGTTCAGCCATAGTACAGACCAACTCAATTATACAAATGAAATAACAAAATTACTCTATTTCCTTGATGTTGTCCCCATAATGTAAAGTTATAGAACTTAAACTAAGGGTTAAGTAGGCAATTATCAGCCAAATTGTAATGACTACATCATATGAATGCAAACAAAAGCGGTAGGGAAGGAAAAAAAATACATATACTCACAATTATTTTGCATTTAGCTAATGTAAAGGTGAGAAGTATCAGAAAGCAGAGAAAATAACTCAAATCTTGTTGTGAAGTAAATGTATGAAATATCCCTCAAATGTGTCATTCTAGGCATAAAAACCACTTGTGTATATTTGTATTTATGCATATGGTTCTTTGAACACAGAATATTGTCTGATTTCTCTACTATTTCCACAGATATTGGGTTACACAGAGGGACAGAACAGGCAAAATACCATCCCAAGGTAGGCAGGGATGTGCTTTTATGTAATAAAGGAGATTGCATCAGTCTGAATAAGACTTTCCATTTGTAGCGGATTCATACTGATTTAAAACTGATTAAACCCCATTCTTGTCAAACAGCTTCCTTTTGTGGCATGTTGCCATGTGTCAGAAATGCAGTACAGCTACTGCACAGTGATGTCCACGTAGCCTCTGATAGTAGGAGCCAGCAGCTTCTCTTGGGTGGTTCACTCTGGGGGTTTGGGCCAAGGCCACTGTGCTGAGTCTCAGGGGTTGACACCAGAGGCTTGGAGCTGGGCTTAGGAGGGCATTGCTGCCTCTCTCACCCTCTGCAGAATTCAGGCTTGCTGTGCTCCTGTCTGCAAACAGCCTGGGGAAATTTATTAATGCTGACTTGTTTATTAATACTTTATTTGCTCTGGTTTACCCTTGTTCACAGCAGAAGAAAGATGAAAAGAAGATGGAAAAGTAAGAAATCACAGCAATTAGACCCTGCTTGAAGCCAAATAAGTTGGGAAAGGAGCTTCATGTGGTAAAAGCCAGTAAGTCAATGAGGTGGTCCTCAGAGGCAGAGAGATGCAGTGCCAAAGCAGCTGAAGAGTAAGAAAACTTGTGGTGTGATTTTCAGCAAACAAGGGAGAAGCGGGGAGATTACAGGAATCAAACTAAGACAGGAATGTTTTCTTATACTAAGGTTTGGGAATTTTCTTAATATTTAATTTCCTCATTCTTTACTACTGTCAGAGTGTGGACTTGCACAGTTTTATGCAGCTCAATGACTAATACTTTGTAGATATGTTGAAAGATATTTCTTTTGTCATTTTAACCGGAAATTGACCTCATGAGAGTATTCCCCATAATGCCTATCCATAAAAAAGAGAAGTTATGGACATGTTGCAACAAAATGTGATGTATACTGAAAAAAATTACTAATGTGAGAAAATAAAAAAATATGCTCATAGATATTTTATGCTTAGTTATAACTCCAACAACTTAAATAAATTAAAAATTATCAGCCATACTTTCCTCCAGGTCCAAGTCTCTAGTTTGAAAAAACTGTTTCATTATTTAAACTAGTCAGGTAGCTGCTTCCACTTGCGAATATTTCCTGTAAGACCATTTTATGTCATAAAATGTATTTCCATCAGGTCTTACAGTAAACTTAATATTTTTGTTAGAAAGTCTTCCTGGTAGAAAAATGATTGTTCAGCAAATGTTAGTATTCAATGAAAAGAAAATCTATGACAAAAAAAGATTAGCTTCTTTCAGTTTACAACAGCTTGAATATTCAAAGAAACTCTCAGTCCTTTTCTAAAAGACAGATATTAAGAAGTCACTTGTAAAAGATGATTTACTAATTGAAATAAACAAGGGTGACAAAATACTTCAAACCTGAAATACACATTAAATGAATCCACTTTTGAAATCTGCTGTTTGACTGTTTATATTAATTTGCTTTAGCTTGATAAGATCAATAGTTTAAAACTAAATTAATATAATTATGGAAAGAGATATACAACACACAGTGATGATGTAATAAAGCAAGTAAATTCAAAAATGTAAATTACTTTATTGCTTCTTTCATGAACATATGCTTCCAGATGGGAAAACAAATGTTTTTGGGAAAGTGGGACAAAGCAAAGTAAGGAACATACTTGAAACATATTAATAAAGGAAGTATGGGTAAGTTATTAATATAAGCTTAAGTTCTATCCTTAGTCCAAAAGTAGAAAATAAAGGGTGTATAACAAAGCCCTCAGAGGTTTTTGCAAACTAAGACAGAAACCACACATACAATACAAAGCCAAATGCTTCCTTGTGGGCCTTTTGCTGTATACTGTGGCAGAGACACTCAGCAAGTACCGTTTCTGTCCTTTTATTTATGCTGCTGTGCAAACATCATTATCCTCACTATAAACCTGGAGAAATGAAGCACTGTGTGGTGGGGCTGAGAAGATCAGTGAGCCAAATTTTTCTTTCTTCAGATTGCAGCTTTGGAACTCTTTTCCTGCTGGCTTAGACTCTGTGTCCCTGTGAGCTGCAGGCAGCCCCAGTGCTGACAGAGGGGCCACACAGTAATCGAGGCACCATTTGGTCCCAAGCTCCAAACTGTTATTGCTCCTGTGGATAACTGTGCTCCTGAGCATATGCTGTCCTCCTAGAAGCTCAGTTTCAAATCAGAGCACAGAACTTTGTTTACATCTCCCTTTCTTCTCCATCCTGCATAAACTACCTTTGATCTCAAATGGTCAAAAGTGTCTTCTGCTATAAAAGCATGTCCTTTGATTCTCCTTCTAGTCCATCAGTTTTTATTCTTGCAAAAAACCTAAATCCTTTTATCCTTTTTGAAAATGACTGACTTACTCAGTTTTTGACCTTTTGATCTAGTCATAAAATTCAAATCTCTTTTTTTTTCTTTTTTTAATATATATATATGTGGTTGGAGGAATCATTTATCCCAACTTTATTTTGCTAACCATTCATGACTGAGGCTTCCTTGCCTTAGCAAATAGCTTGCAAAGTTGTGATCAATTCACAGACGTCTCTTAGCACACTGAAAATGTTCACAATTTTATCATGAAATCTTTCACGAAGAAACAACCATTAAAATCTCAGTGAAGAAACCAGAAATAATTTACAGTTTATATACACTTATTTAATATCTACTACTGCTATTAGTAATTATAGGAAGTAATTGTTGCAAGCACATAAGTATTATTATGTGGTGCATCAGATATCATGTTTATAGGTAATATATATCATGGAACAAAAAAAAATTGCCTTCACATGACAGTTTGGAAACTTGTAAATTCCTGTGTAAAAGATTAAAGCTGCTTTTTTTTACTCGGTCCTATCAGGTAGATCTGATTTTCCATACTTCGTTCTCTTAACACAAACATGCTAAAGACATCAAACCATGTAAGAAATCTCAGTTCTGTTTATTTAAATTCAGTTTTAGCACAAAGCCTGGGAAACTTCTGTTATTTTATTATTCAAAAGTTAACTATGTATTTCATTAATAAACGAAAAAATAAAGTAAATCAATCCTCAGAACATTGTAGAACTGTTGAATGTATCAGATACTTTTTAAGCAATAGTGTTTCTATAGTGTTGGTAAAATCAAAGTGTACCACAGTTATCCGGTCATCTGGTTCAGCAATAACAGGAGAAATCGACTTACTTAGCAGAAGTGTTTCCTCCTCTGTATGCTACCCAAAAAAACCTTTTTCATCAGGTCAGAATATGTTATCATGATCATCAAGCCTTGCCTCTTCCACAGCCCTG
This sequence comes from Cettia cetti, assembly GCA_013401135.1. Classification (NCBI taxonomy): domain Eukaryota; kingdom Metazoa; phylum Chordata; class Aves; order Passeriformes; family Sylviidae; genus Cettia; species Cettia cetti. The sequence continues at coordinate 103,666 of VZUI01036477.1, read as the reverse complement.
TTGCCACATTTTAGCTTTGCTCCTTTAAAAGCCCAGAACTACTGGTCAGAACTACTTAGAAAGATGTAGGTTTTAGAGTTTATTCCAAAGATTTATCAAAGAATGGTTTGGGTTTTTGATGGACCTTAAAAATTATCTACTTCCAAGCCCCCTGGCATAGACAGGGACACCTTCAAGTAGACCAGGTTGCCCAGAGCCCTGTCTAGCCTGGCCTAGAGCACTGACAGAGATGGGCATCTACAGCTTCTCTGGACAACCTGTTCCAGTGCCTCATCACCCTAACAATAAATAATTGTTTCTAAATATTAATCTAACCTTACTCTCAGTTTGAAGCCATTTCCCCTTTTCCTGTTACTACAAGCCCTTGTAAATAGCCTTTTACCATCTTTACTGTAAGTTCCTTTCAGGTGCTGGAGGGCCACAATTAGGTTATCCCAAAGCTTTCTCTTTCCCAGGCTGAACAATCCTGACTGATAATCTAAAATTCCTTTCCCCTATAGGAGAGATGCTCCATCCCTTTCAGCTTGTGTCCCTCGACCTTCTCCAATTGATACATGTTCCTCCTGTGCTGGGACCCCAGAGCTGGAGGCAGTCCTGCAGGGGGGGTCTCAGCAGAGCAGAGCAGAGCAGAGCACAGAGGCAGAATTCCCTCCCTCCCCCTGCTGCCCACACTGCTCTGGATGCAGCCCAGGGCACGTTTGGCTTTCTGGGCTGGGAGTGCACATTGCAGGGTCATGTCCAGCCCCCCCTCCACCGTCACCCCCAAGTCCTTCCCACCAAGGCTGCTTTTCATCCATTCCTCCCCCAGCCCGTATTAATACCAGAGGTTGCCCCAACCCAGATGCAGTACCTTACATTTGTCTTGTTAAACCATTTAAGATTCCCATGTGGCCCCTTCTCAAGCCTGTCTAGGGCCTTCTGGATGGCATCCCATCCTTCAGATGTGTCAACAGCACCACTGTTGGTGTCAGCTTGGTGTCATCTGCAAATTGGTTGAGGCTGCACTCTATTCCTCTGTCTATGCCATAATTGAAGATAACACTGGTCCCAATACAGACCCTTGAGGGACACCACTCATCACTGACACTCAGGACTCTGAGCCATTGATCACTACTCTCTGGATGTGACCATCCAACAAATTCTTAACCCTCTTCATGTATATAAACAAACTTGAGAAGAAGGCAGAATGAAGATATAGATTTTAAATTGTGAATAACTAAGAATTACGACTTTTGCTGTCTTCTTTGTGAAGCTGGGCTCCAGAGGCTCTGCTGATCTAAAGAGGAGGAACGGCAAAGAGTGAAGCAAAGTCTGTGAACAAAGGGGTCATCAGCTGGTCATCAATGATAAGATCTCTTCATTCACATGGCGGAAGAAATCTAACAAAACTTCCAGTGACTAAATGAAAAACGAAGTTTTGGCAGGATATCAGATAAATAATTCTATATGAAATCATGTGTGTTTAAGGTATTTCGACCAGATTTATAGAAAGATGAAGTTCCAAGCTATACAAATCATGACACACAGGCAATCTTGACAATATCAGTATGTTAACACTTTTTCAGCTGCTACTGCTACTGCTGTCCATGTTATCCTGCTATGCTATCACATAGGATAGGAAAAGCAAGAATTTTAGTCTCCACAAAAAATCTGTGTAGTAGCATTTCATTTTTAATGCAGACAACATCACAAGATATTTTGCTGTTGCTAACCATTTGGTTTTGTTAGTATCGGCATTAAAGGCTTATGCATATTGCAATAACAGCTATGTCAAAGATGTTCACTAAACAGCTTCTCCATATAGAAGTATTCACATACATTCACCCTTATATTCCCCCATTCTTAGTTTACATAAAATTCAACCTGTGTAACCAAGTATGTTTTTGATTAAAAAGACATGGATCCCTGAATCTCTACCACTATATTCACTGCTGGCTTAAGCACCCATCTTTCTAATAAACATATAGCTCATTTTAGTGAGGAAATTGAGGAGGGCTTGTTCCTGTGCCTTTGCCAGGTCCTGAATACCAATACACTCTGCAGAAATATGTGTTACTACTTCAGTTCTAATGACTATTGCCAAAATTATCAGTCTTCCTAAAAAGCATAATTAAGATGTAAAATATTGATCACAGAACTGACATATGTTAAATGGTTCAGTCCTAACAGGTGCACCTCAGTGCTCAAAATTTCTTTAGAAGCTCAAAGTCTGTATCCCATGAAATTTCATTATCTTTCTTGATTTTGAATTTTGGCTCATAGAGTCAGAAGTAAATAAGTGTTTCTGGTCTTAGATATGTGAAAGCATATATATGTATATACACATATGTGTATATACACACATATTTATATTAAATCTATATATGTAAATATATAGATTTTTTGAAAATATATGTGTGTGTGAACAGGCAATAATACCTTATTTCTGTTTTCTATAACATTACAGATGTAAGGATGGGAAATGTTTTCATATGTACAAACAAATAGGATGAGCAAAACTAAGTTTTTATAAAATGTCATAGGAGTTTTAGTCACAGACTGTGTTGAGCAGGAATTACCCATATCCATAAGATATTCCAAGACTGAAGATAGATATCAGTCAAGATAAACTTGGCATCCTACCAAGATAAACACTGAAGAAAGAAGCAGGTATCTTCTAATTTTCTCTCTGAATAAAGTTCTAAATTTTCTCAGAGTCAGGATTTGATGCTCTCATAGTTTTATTTAGCAAGAAAATTATATGGAAAGTATGATTTTCTATGGAGTAGTACATCCTGAACTGATGAACAGGAATATCAGTATACTAAAACCAAATACATGGCAATTACGTCTTTTATCAGCACAGTCTGAGGTTTAGTACCTTGGAAGCTTCATATTGTGTTTTAAGTTTAGAAACAATGTCACTACAAACTGAAAAAAATAGCATTTTCTAATCTCTTCAGAGAACCCAGCTGAGTCCCTAAATGTATTTAATTAATCAGCTTAAAAAGTGATTCAAAAGTCCAAAGCTGTCAAGCTCTGGACTCCAGAGGTAGAGATTTAAGCATCACCAGATAAGTGTTCCAGCTACTCCAACACATTGCAATGATATTGTATGCAGTCACTGATTTCTTCCAAGCCATCACCCCCTGCTCTTGGCCATAAATTATGGCAGTCACGGGGATTTTACACAGTACGTTGCTGTCCAAAGGCCTGGAAAATACAAAGAAAAAAAAGGACAGAAATTTCAGGGAAAGTTCACATTCCTTTTTACATTTAGCATTGAAAATTAAAGATAATGTCAATGTGCAGGACTTCAGAAATACCATCTAGGATATGCCTCATGTTCTGTAACATGGGATAGACTAGGGTAATGCCACAGGACAAAACTGAGAAGGTCTTATGAAATGTCACTTCACACTGAATTTTATTTACTGTTGTTGACAATTATGCATGTAAAAATAAGCTATTTAGACAATAAGGATTTCTAAAGATGTGTCATATGTTCATGGTTAAATATGCTAAATGTCACATTAAAGCTGACATAGCTATGGCTCAAGGCAAAAACACTGTCAAGTTGCCTATGATCCAGATGTGGTGTATGTCATCAAACCAATTGTTTCTTTTGACTGTGGTTTATAGTGCATAATATTGCTTATCAAATATCCTGAAAAAGTGCTGCTTGCCATGAAAAAAATTTTCATCTCTTTTTACTATTCAGTTGTTGTTAACTCCTTTTGCAGTTGCTGACAGATGTTGCGGATATGTTCCAGTTAGTGCTAACTCCTCTTTCATTCAATATGTATAGATATGTACATATATTTGTATATGTGTGGGAAAGCTAGAAGTAAATAAACCAGAATATAATTAAATTCTTGTGGAGGCATACTACTAGTAGGAAACTATAGCATCTACATAGTAGGCAGACTTGTAAATGTGTGGGAAAGTTAAAAGTTTCTCTGTTGAAGTCATATTAGACTGTTTATGGATGAGCAGCTGCGAGTGCTCCTTTGATTACATTTTCACCCTAGGTATTGGCTTTGTCCTTTTATTAGGAGATAAAATCAAGGTCTTTAAGAAATAAGTTTAAAGGACCTTCAGTAGCAGTTGACTCAGCAGGCTACCTCTGGAGAAAACAATTTTGAGTGGTTATTTATAATATTTTAGTTATCTTTAATGTATGGACTTTTAACACAGCTGGACACACATTGCAGTTGTACTGAGAATCTGTACTTGGTGGCAAATAGCTTTTTTTTTTTCTTTTGCCAGACAGATTTCTATCACTCGACTTTATTTTACATTAAGCGGGATATTTGTAAACACTGTTTCAAGCATGAGTTTGCAGCATAAATTATCACCAATTAAACCCTCTAGGAGTCATTCTAGTTCATCCTGAAAATAAGCATCTTTCATGTTTTTATTGCAGCTGTAAAAATTAATGATAAAAATATCAAAAAGCTGTGATCTGGACAAGAGAGAACCTTTGAGCAATGATTGGTGTTACTTCCACAGAAACCCAATGAAGTATTTCTGGTTTCCACAGAAAGAAGCTGATATAATTTTTTACTAGATTCAGAACACTTATTTTCTTGTTTCAGAACATTTCTAATTATGGCATTTCAAAGAAAGAACAGAACCAGGTGTCTGCCCTTTTTTTTCTCAAAATAGTGAGGACTTTTCCCTCCTTTAGGTGAAGAGCAGAGGGTTTACTCTCTTTTCTGTTACTGCTGTAATGACTCTGAAGCAGCTTTATGGGCATCTTGTACCCTTTCATTGTTGTGTTAGATTGAGCCACAGTTTATTTCCTCCTGCCTAGGGCAAAAACAAGACTATCCAGTGACATAACCAGAACACATTGAGAAAGCTTTGAAGGAGCCATTTAGCAAAAGAGAACTGCTTCCTGTTATCATGACCAACCATAATTTCTTTCACTGAAACAGAAATGAGTCCTGAAAAACATCAAAATGAAGGTTCTACAGTTACAAGATGAAATGTTGACATTAAACACCTTCTTTCCTAAGTAGGAGGTAATTACACGTATTGCGCATTGTAATGTGCAATCTTTTACTTATTTATTGTCTTCCCTTGCCTCCACCACATGAGGAATTTCAAATTTTGGAGCATCTGTTCCAAACTGTAACCAAAACAAAGCTGAAATCCAATGGACTTTCATAAAACAGATTTTCCATTCTCAATGCATCAAGAGTCAGGCAGGGAACTCAAAGCAGAAGGATAGTTTAAGTTTGTTTCTTCAACTGACAAGGTGGAAAGGGGTAGGATAGTTTAAGTTTGTTTCTTCAACTGACAAGTGCTATTTAGTCCCCTGGGGAGCATATTTAGAGCTCAGACGTTGCATGAGGGCCTGTGAGCAGAGAAGAAGGAGATGACTATCAGCTTGGTGTCACAAGCCTCACACCTTTCAGTGCTAGGTAAAAATTAAGACCATAGAGTAACTAATCTCTCCATAAGGATACGAGGGAATGGAGACAGTACTTGTGTGGGTTTGTGCCATTAAGATCAGACACAATTTGACAGCATGTAGAAAAAAAAGTGGGTTAATTCATGTCTTAGATACTTTTGACACAAATAATTTCTCATTGAAGAATAAACTAAAAATAGAATAACTACTCCAGTTAGTATCTGGGTGTCACTTGCAACTCTATGGCCAAAACCTGCAAATCTCCAGCATATTCCCTGCCAGATCTATGAGTAATGCATTTGTTCCATACATTTTAGGCCTCTCAGCAGTTCCATATCCCTGGAGAACTGTAAAGACAAGTAGGAGGGAGGAAGCTTCTCCACTTCTGAGCCCATCCTACCATTAGCACCCCCAAACATGTACAGAGATTGGCAAAACAGGCACTGTCCCACACATTCTTAGCACATTACCAAGTTTTACTACACAGAGCGTGCAAGTCCAAACTTGCTAAAAACATTTTGTAATTACCTATGGAGAAGTGTCTTATACTTTCTTCACAAACTTTTTACATTTTCAGAAACAGTGGAAGATACAGAGTCACCCTAACGTTATGTTTCTTCTTTGAAGTGCAACCTGACACACAAATCTAATGGCATAGGAAGGCACTGAAATAAGGCACCGAAATAAGGCAAATACATAAATCATAAGTCTGGAAACTGGTTTTCTGACAAAATGAGCAGGGCTTTAAAGTTAAGCTATTGCTATTGATTTCATGTGAATTATATGGTTCTAGATGAGGTTAGGATTTGGCACTTCTGGGGCTGAAATTCATGAGTAAAACTAACAGAGGATTGTATCATAAAAACGAAACATGATGATTTACTTTTGTGTAGCTTCTCCAACTCTCATTGTATGATTTTTTGCATTGTGCAAAAAATTACAGAAAAGGTTAGCTGGTTTTGATAAAATAGAATCTGCCTCCTAGGGGAAAATTAAATTTTACTTGACAGCTAAGAAGTATTCACATGACAAAAAAAAAAAAAAAAAAGCAAGAATCAAAGCAAGTTGTAGGATTCCAGGTCTTTTCCAACCGCATTTTTGTCAGATTCATACCAAGCAGAAGTTGAAGTTTTATCTTTTTTTCTGGACAGCTACTCTAACCTGTCTCCATATGGACTGCTTCAACCCATGGTGCCCCTTCTCTCTTGATCCAAGCATCTGGGCCTGTTCTTATGCCAACAGGCAGATTCTTTATCTACTTTTGCTCTCTGAGCGTGATCAAGCTCAGGCCAGCTGCGTGGGTTCAGTCCTTAATGGGTCCTTGTTTCTTGTGACTTGGGGCTGCCCGTTGTTTTTCATGACATAGATAAAATTAACATGTCTTCTTCACAAGTCTTTGTCAGATTTTAATCACAAAGTCAGCAGTATTTACTGTGATGATAACTAAGAAGTCTTAAAAGATAGAAGAGGAAGTTGAACATTGGCAGAGAATAGAACTAATGGTGAACTACAAGTGAGGTCCAGAAGCAGCAAATGTATACAAACAAGTTTCATATTTAGAGTGTCTGGATAGACAGAGTATTGCCAAAACATACATATATATTTCTTATTTGTTGCTAGTGATGAAATCTGGGTTACTGTGTTAAGCACTGTGTAAAGGGAGTAACAAAGTTCATATTAAAAAAAAATCATTCTGTAGACAGAAACTGTAGACAGAAAAGAGTAAAACAAGAAACAGAGAAACGAAGGGACAAAGCTGAATAGATATGCTCAAAGGAAAACATCAATATGTAAGCTGATGGAAACCAAAGGGGGGTTTTTTGTCTATTTTTTTTACAGGATGAAACTGTTCTGTTCTGCAGATCTAATCTGAAATGTGCTGATATTGGTTGAATTACACCCATTAAGTTTGTTCTTGGAAAGAGACATTTTGATTTTGGTTCTTCTGATAAGATCATTTTTTCTTCCATTTTCACAGAATGTGTTGTGTTTAAAGCAAAGCTGCCTGAGAGGTCTTCTATAAAGTGTTCCTGCTAAGAAAATGCCATTTTTTCTAAATCAGCTCCTTTTATGAGAATGAGCAAGCTTCAACTTGACACTAGGCTCTTGGCCATACTATTCTTGAAGGCATTTCATGTTTTATTAATATAATTCATACAGACTGGGGAGAGAGCACTGATTGGAGCAATTGCCTTATATTCACCTCCCTGATCTGCTGCTGTCAGCACTGAGGTGAATGCTCTGACTGGCAATACCGGGAAGGGTTCTCTCCATCTCTGCTGCGGAATAAACCTTCTCTCACTTTTTTCCTATGAGTCTTTGAAAAGTCTTGTTGATAGCCCAAAGTTTGTATGCCTCTCATTCTAGTTACACACTCTCTGAGATAAGAATCAAAAATTCTTTCCATGCCACCTGTGCTCTCCTTTGATGGCAGTCTGCTGTCTATGGCACACTCTGCAAGATTTGCTTCTATCCTTTCAAGTTCCCAATGCTTTAAGTAGCTGTTTGTGAGATTGCCACATTTTTATGCTTTTGAAAATCTCTGAGTGAGGCTTCAACTCCAAAACCTGCTCTTAATATATATTTTCAGATGAGTTATTTTACATACAAATAAATGACAGTACATAAAACATGCTTATCATTTGAACCAGTGATTAAGTATGTATTTTCTGTCTTTCAGTCACTAACATGCTAGCCCAGTATTCTGGCTGACCAAGCACTTTGATTTTTCCATCATACCCAGTGCAATTTAAGCATAAGTCGAGAGCTGACTATGGGATAGAAATTCAAAAGGTTTCTCCCTAAACCTTGTGCATAATAAAACTAAAAATAATAATAAAAAAAGAAATAAAAGGAAAAAAAAGAAACAAAATTAATACACCAAAAGTTAATATATTCAAGCTGAAATTCTCATGGCACTTCCTTAATTGTTTTCTTAAACATGCCCAGGATTCTGCACCTGTGGAATGGCTTCCAGTCTGAAGTATAAACTAGGAAAAATAAGTACAGGTTTTAACAAGAACTGTTGGACAGCCCTCTGCATTCTCTTCCTCTTGCTTTAAACAAGGGTCTCAGCTTCCTCTGAGTGCAGCTGGCATGTAATGTAAAAAACCTGGTTCATGTCAGTTCAATTTCTATTCAGTTTTTATTCAGTCCTTTTTTGCCATCAGAAGATATAGGCAGGATATTTGAACCTCTTCTGATAGCACCAGGTCATCTGTCTGGGTCGCATCAATGCTTTTATGTTTTATGTATAAGTTTTCACCCATTTATTCTATTTGCAATAATACTAAGACTAAATGGTGTTTTATGGCTTGGAACATACACCACAGCTCTTTTTTTTTTTTTTTTAACCATATTATCTTTTTCACACTTTTTGAACTAGCTGTAAGAGTAAGAAATTATAGAGTTCAGGAATAATGGCTTTTAAAAAGTTCAGGAATAATGGCTTTAAAAATGGCAATAAAACTGTTTGCACCAAACAGTTCTTGCTTTATTCCAGTATTTCCTCCCCATTTGTGCATTTGTGGACTCTCAAGGAAATGTTTTTTGTGAAAAAGACTTCTAGCAGTGACTGGGCTACACAGCAAGAGCTTTTTTTGAACTGTCTTGAGGGGGGGAAAAGTAAGAAAAGCATATGTTATTTTGCATAATTACTCATAATAAAATCAAGTAATCTGAAGGTAAGGCAATGTGGATTTTGACTCTTTGATTGTTACATATATGTGAACAGGTCTTTATATTTCTTGCTGGCTGCTAAATATAATCTAAATGCACAGGAATTTTTTCTCTTTGTTATTTTTTTTTATTCTTAACAGAAATGAAGGAGTGAAAACCCCAGTAGGGAGGCCAGTTCTTCAGCAACAACATTAATTGCAGAGCAGATAGCAAAATATGCAACTAATTCTGGAAATTTCAGTGACTCACCTACCTATGTGACCCTTCCAGGAGGAATCAGCAGCCCTTCAAACTGTAGACAAAGCTTTGTTCCTCAGACAGTAACAGGGGTTATTTCCCTCTGATTGACCTTGGTAAACTACCTCATCATCCCCTGTCTTCTTATGTAGGATTTCTTCTTTTTGTAAAAATTGCAACCTCTTAACAGTACAACTTAACAGCCTCAAGCAAGTGCTGCTTATAAATCAGAAATATAACAAATACAGATGAAATGTTAGTTCAGCAGTCAGTTTTTTGTAAGCAGTTCAGAAGCCTGCTGCATGAAAGAAAGCCATGATTTCCTTCTCTTCTCCTCCTCCCCAAAATTTGTTCTAGCCACAAAAGGTTTTTAGAAGTCAAGTGGCCTCGTTTCTTTTGTAACACCTCTGTGGAGCCCAGGCAGCCAGAGTCTGGAGGCTGCAAGGTTACCATGAGACTCAGCTGGAATAGGAGGTTTCCAGAAAATTTCTGGATTAGATGTGAGGAGTGGAATGTCACCTATCAGTTCTGGAAGTAGCGATAAAGCTGAAATTGAATACCAGAGGAATGGGAGACATCCAACACAATGGAGGATGGTGTCACCATCTTAACCTGGAAGCCAGGCCAGCAGGCTGAGCTCTGCAGGTTGTTGTATCTTCCATCAGCTTTCCTTGGGATGAGCTGTTGATTGCCAGGTTTATGGCATAGCAGCCTGTATGTCATTTACTGGCAAAGGGAAAGAGAAGTTCTCTGTGCAACTACAGGCTGCAATGTGACCTTTAGAGCCGCTGTGCCAATGTCTTATTGAGTTGGTGGCGATTGTGAATAACAGGAAGTCCAAATGATGAGTATGTGAAACACCAGCCTTTGGGAAACCTTGCCACAGATCCTCTGTGTGGAGAACCAAGATTCTAACCCATGGTTCCAGCTCACCAGACCAATTGTCTGCTCATCAACATGAGGAACTGCCACCATCTCAATAGCATTTGTATGCATTTAACTGCAGAAAAGCCTGTCCCCTCCCCATTGTGCTTTGGCCCTGGGCTCTGCAGGAGACATAGTTATTAGGAAAGGCTGCCTGATATCTGCAGCCTAACTTTAGGACTAGTATTAAAACTAATATCCATCTTTGGTAAGAAATCCAGCCATTTTTATTGAGAAATCAGCTAGTAAAGCAATCTATCTGATCCTGAAAGATGAATATTGACCCCAATTCCTTCCTCCTATCTATTCTTTATTCTTCTCATAGCCACTGTCATGTTATATTTTCCAGGTACCTGTCCCAGATTACAGGTATGCTTCGGTGACTCCGGACTAGCCTACAAGAACTGGCAGTGCTGAATACAAGCAGCTCCCCCCTGGCTACTCACCAGCTCTCTGCAGCCTCTCTGATCACCAGCCAGCGGCCTCAAGAGGTTTGGCCATGCAGCCAGGCTAAGCCAAAAGCGTGCTCCCATATTCCTACCTGCCAAAAACTTTAAGCTTGGCTGTAGGCATCTGCAATTGTAGGAAGATTTCCTCTGTCATAATATTTAGACAACAGTGAAAACAACAAAATAGGGACCCATCAGGTACCAGGCAGAGTGTGCCCGCTCTGACAACTGCAGAACAAGGTCACTGCTAAATGAAGCATGGTCTGTGCTCCGAACACAGTGCAGAGCCAGCCAAGGAGGCAGGAAAAGCCATGGAGAGAAAACAAAGCCTTGTTGAATCAACTCAAATCAAAACAGAAAGCCAGACTGTGAGGTCTGTGTCTTTCTCATTACCTCCTAATATACAACATCATAATGGATAGAAAGGAAATACCAGATTGAATATGTTAAGAGAAGGAGACTAAGTTGTAAAATGATTATTGCACAGTCTACTCAAAGCAAGGAGGTCATGCTTTTTACCTGCTCTGAAGTATACAGAATTCCAAGAAAGTAAATTGACCTAAGCTGGCTCAAAGCAGAGTGATAAACAAGTTTTAATGCTAGGTTTTAGTCTCTTTTTTCCTGATTCTATTACAGCATTTTCTCTCTGTGTTTTTTTCTTTTGTCTTTCTTGGTTGGAAAGGGGAAACTGACAGATAAAGCAGCTGTGGAGTCTTGGTGTTTTAGGTGTTCAGAGTTTCCAATACAAACAAAACCCCAAAACGTTATTTCAGGAAAGACACTTGCTGTAAATTTCCATAACTTAATTTTATACTGCTGTATACTTTTGTGTGTCTTATTTTTTATAGAAAAAAACCCAAACAAAACAAGACTTTGGATCCCCAAGTGAATTCCAAGGGGAAAGGTTCCGTTTATCTGCTACATACTATACTGATAAATGCAAACCTGATCAGTTTTCAAAAATAGCTCTCTTCTCAATTTCATTGAAAACACCAGCTTATGATTTCTTTCACTTTGAAAGAAAAAAATGTAATTTTTTGTGACTGCTTATTGTTGGTTTGGACTGGACTATTATTGGTTTATCTGGACCTTCTAAGCCAACAGGACAGGAACTGACCAGACTGAGCAGAGCTGACATTTTTTTCCTCCCCTTTTTCCAGAGAAAAAGGTATGAGTTTGTCAAGACATTACAATGTTAATGACTTCATTTTGCCAACACTCTATGGAGTATAATTGTCTATTTAAATTGCAAAATAGGAAACTGGATTTTAAAGCTATCACATGAATTTTGGAGCTGAATTAACACACAACATGATAATTAAAATTACTGACAAAGGTTGTTTGGGTTAGTGAGTAGCACTGATAATCTATTCTGTGTTGTTTCAAGGCAGTACTCAAAATTAATATACATATTTAAAGGCTGAGACCATTTGGGCTACATTTTGTAAGTAATTTTGCTTGTCTGTCAGACTTGTGCTGTAATTGTAATACCTTCACTTGCTTTTTTATTTCAAATGCATATTTCTAACACACAGTTACCAGATACCTCACTCCAAAACAGTGTAACAAATACTGACCTAATTTTACTTACAAACATTAATAGTGTGTGACAGCAGCAGAGAAAAGAGACAGTCCTGAAGAAGCTACAGTTGCTTAACTATGGCTGCTTCAGCTCTTTTTCCCCCTAATTCAGTCTTCCCTCTTTAAACTTGGAAAGAGGGCTGCATAAGCATGGTAGAAGTAACTGTAAAACTGATTTCTGGCAATGAAAGAGAGTGACTATAGTGTTAATAGAAAGACACTTAAAGAGTTTCCTAGCATTGATACTTTTTTTTCCGGCTTTTAAATTTTATCCAAAGCTTGTATGCTCAGAGTAGCCCAGCTGGCTATTCAACCTGAAGAATGGTAAAGAAGATTCAGATGCCTTTATAACATCAGCTGCTAAGTGCTTTCAAAGTCTCTAATACAACCTATCATTCCTCATTCCTCCCATTGCCACCTGCATGACTCAGTGCATCTAAATGGCAAGTATCAAAAGCAAGATTCACAAGCTGCAGCAGCAGCAGGTTGGGCAGCCCTTGGCATCATCAGCCTACTCCTGGGAAACACAATATACGTGTACCTCTTTGGCCTCTGAACGGATCCAGGGCTAAAAGCACCCCTCCCCAGAATCAGTGTTTGCCCTGGTCATGTCTGAGTGTCCAGGTTTGGTCCACAGTGGGAGGCTGAACTGGGAGATGCGTGCACCAGGGGCTTACACTGCAGTCTCAGGTAGATAAATACCAAAGAAGTGCTTTCTCACAACAACCCAGGATCATCCCAAACGTCTCACACTGCCAGTACAGACTGCCCAATGCGTGGCATCGTCAGGAGGTGTTTTGCACTGCGCTCGTCACGCCACCGCAGCGCTCGGTGCCGGCAGCGGCTCCAGCTCCGCAGGCAGCCCGCGCCGCGGGAGCCGCCCAAAGAAAGGTGAAGAGAGAAGGTGAGGAACGCAGCCAGGCGGCTGGAGAGCAGCAGGGGAGAACATTTCAGCTCGGTAGCAAGAGGCCATTATGTCTATGACATACTACCTGAATTGAGAGAGAGTTAAGATACGACTAGAATAAAATGACTGTGTTTTAGCATTCTTTGATTGATCTATTACAGTGGGGGTAATGATAATAACAAATTAATGGAATTATTAGAGTTTTGTTTTTTGTTTACATTTTGGTAAAGGCTCAAGACATTCAAATACACAAATTACTTGCAAGAAAAGTAGTATGGTAAATCTATGATTTCCATAATCTTCTGTCTTAACTAAGGAAAAGAAAAACCCTATAACAGAATACATGGATGAAAACACATTGAGGACAATGCCAGCAAAACTTGACCAAATGAACTCCTCCGACACAAAGAAACTACACCTAATCCAAATCTCCCTTCTTGTTGTCTCTTCTATTCTGACTTGCTGCACTCTGAAGCCCTGTAAGGCAGTTGTGTCCTGAAAATGATGCCTCAGCTGGTTTAGTCTCTCAGTCTTTTCTTATTCTGTAGCTCTGTGGATATCTATGTTTAGATGATGTGTAAACTCTTCAGAAACACTACAGCTGAGCTGAAAACTAAGCAGAGTGTGGACACTCCTCTTCTGCCTAATAAAATCTTTGAAGTTCTGAGTACTTTCTCTTCAACTATTTATTTGGACCTACCACATCTGACTTCCCAAAGTCAAAGATCCATTAACCATTAAGATCTGGACTGCTGAACAGCCCAACATGGGCACTTGCTGTGTCTGCTGCACCATTTGAAGAAATAAAATATTCAAATATATTCATTCAGGTAAGTATCATTATTAATGGTCTCCACACAATGACAAAAGTGAAAAGATGCGATTTGTCCCAAAGTTTGACGACAAATATGAGATGAAATATTTTTTAATCTGGTGACAGATATGGAAGGACAGCATAGTCCAGGTGAATGGGGAGCAGGCAAAATGTCTCCTCATTTCAGATATGTTTCCACAAGTTCTTTTTCTTTTTTTAATTCATGCTGACAAGCATATACTGAACCTAGCAGATAAATATTTTACTCAGATTTTATGCTGTCACTGACATGTTTGCACAGCAAGAATCAGGTCTGCTCCTCATTTTCAGGGGCATGCCAAAGCAAGTGCCAGCCTACACAGCTCTGCTCTACAGAGGGCAGAACCCTCTCTGAGTTCAGGCTGTCCCTGAAGCAAAGCAAAGCTTCAGCAAATAGCAAATGACATCAATTCTGTAGTCCAACAACTCAAAGGCATGCATTCCAAAGGCATCTTCCTATATGATACTGACATTTTGGCATTCAACAGTGGGAAAATGGCTTTTGCTATGGGAACTGGCTAAATAGTTTCCTTCTGTTCAGAGTGATTTCTTTGTTAGCAGGGCTAACAGGGAACAGTCAGCACTGGCTCTGGTACACAGGGTTTTTACCAATCTTGTTATTAATCATAGCTTCATTTTACCAGGACCAAAAGAGGATTTGCATTAGTTATCACTCAGTCCTGAATTATTTTCTGAATCAATCAGAAATTTCAAGGTTTGATAATTGCTAGTTACTGGGTAACATTATGAAACATGTACTAGGCTGTTATTCAGATGAGATTTTATAGCTATTTGATTTAGAAAGATAATACTACAAGTTTAATATCAAACATAAAAATAGGAAGCTATGGTACAAGAACTCCTCAGTTATGTAACATTACTCTTTCCCATTCTAGTATTGTAAGATATAAACTGGTAACCTGCAGTGGTTTTATTCAGATGACTAGCTAATTCAACAACAGTAGAAAAAGTCATTTTGTAAGCATTGCTGCCAGCAGAACTTTCATGTTTTTCTCTTTAGAAAGCAGCACCTTCAGCTGTAAGTGCCAGGTACTTTTTATGCTCTTATTTACTCCTCTTGCTTCCCCTCATCTTCTTTCACACACTCTTGGAAACTGAACACAAGGAGTGCAGTTCCCAAGAGACCAGTGGCACAATAATAATCAACTCTTAAGTAAGAGGGAACAAAGCTAGAAGGTGCAGTCAGTTACTGTCTCTGAGCTGTTAGTACAAGGCTCTGCTAAACCACATCTGCTTAATCCAGGGAGCTTCCAGTCAAACAAAAAGCAGGTTCATAAGTTGATGAAAAGAGAGATGAATCACAAACTTCACTGGCAAGCTTTCCTTTATCTTGGCATGGCCCAAGAAATGTCCAAATTGTGAAATAATTGGAAGATAATTTTCTTTGAAGGAAAGAAAATATTCAGGGAAGGTGTTGTGCTGGAGAATGGAAAGAAACATGGTGCTTCAGGTGTTATGTGCAGCCAGTGCTGCACTTTGGAGCTCTGGAGAGAGACAAAGTGACCAGGCAATGATGAGCAGGGCAGTAGCCTCTGGTGTGCTGAGAGGACAGGACCAGTGCAAAGGCTGATTGCTCCACCGTAGGGGGCGTGGGGAACACTGGAATAATGTCAGGAATGCACTGCCCAGTCTATCCACACTCCACTGTCAGTTTACTGGGAGAGCAAGCCCTACACAGGATTAGCATATGCAGTATAAACCAGCTTTGTAAATGCACAGATAAACATGACTATAGCTGAAATGCCTTGCAATGGTAATGCTCTTTTTTTCTACTTTGAATTATCTGCTTCCTTGAATTTGTTTTGATTCTAGCTTGACATTTGGATCTTTCAAACCATTCTTTTTGACCCTTGCTATAGGAGGGTTTTTCAAAGGATTTTGCATTTAAAGCTTTAAATCAATGGGAAACAAATGTTTGTGATGCCACCCAGACTCACATTCAAATACTTCAATATAGTGCTACAAATTCCGAAGAGCAGCTGCATTTTGTCAAAGCTTTTTGAGGTTTTTTTTAAACTGATTTTGAAGAATAAACTCTGCCATTTATTTTAAGTGTCACTTTCAACCTCTATACTTTTGTTGATGTTTTCCATGAAGAAATGTTTTGGGGGTTTTTTTGAGTGACACAAATTGCCAGCTAGACAGCATACAGTTGTATGCATTTCTAACATTGTTATCTAAAATTATGTGTATGCACTTATATGCAAATTTACATTTATGTGGGCAATGAGCTACATTAAAATGGCAGTCACAGTCAGAATAGTAGACACTTTGGCAATGTTTATGAGTCATTCTGGCATATTGAGGAAATTGTTCAAAAGAAGTAGTTATAGCCTAATAAGACAAAAGACTAATTTTGTGTTGATCAATATGTGTAAAAATATATTTAACACATGATTTTTTTCTAGTTTGTGTTTTCATGACGCATCTTCCCCCTCCTCTGTGGAATTATCATTTTTCTAATTCAAGATCCTAAGCAGCTCTCCCTAAGCATCAGAAATCACTCCTGAAATAGAATTTTACTTACTTTACTTACTCTCCTTATAGAACAGCTCCTGTAGAATTTCAAGGAACATATTTATCTGTGAATTGCTCAATAAACTCTGTCCACACACAAAATCTTTCATTTGATTCCTTTCATTGTGCATCTTTATCAAACACAATGATAACAAGAGCTATGGAGGATACAATGAACCAAGGTTTCAGGAAGCTCAGGAAGATGTAGTGGTAATAGGTGAAGTAAATTAATGAAAAGGCAGCCCTTGGTGACACTTCCAATCCATTCATTCTGATTCCTGCCAGAATAGCAGGAGCTGTGTTTGTGTTTAAAAATTGTTTCTCACCTTGTTTGGCCAGGGGGAGACCATTAGCAACTGAGACCCCTGAATCTCTTTTCTTCTCACCTTAGTAACCCCTGGGAGCCTGTCATGATGCAGCTCTAGTACACTTAGCTCTACAAAGTACCCTTGTGTAAAGACCTGATTCATTATGTGCCAATTTTCGGTTTAAGTGCTTAACAAAGGTAGCACTTTTCCAAGTATTTCATTCTGCAAAAGTTGAGGGTCAAATAAACCTTTAATAACTCTAAATAAAGCTAAATTCCAGAGTTGAGATGAAAATGTGTTTCCAATATGCTTGCATTTTCATCTTAGCTGTTGATTTGAAGGCATGAGGAGAAACATGCCATGCAACGAAGTATTTCAGATGTAGTTTTCTTCCTTGTTCTGTTAGACTTAGAACACACATCTCTTTGCTGCAGAACTTAATTCCTTCCCACAATGCAGAGACTTTCAGGAACCCTTTACGAGATCAGGTTGCTGATAAAAGCATGTCAATACCACAGCCCCCAGGGCTCTGCAAGGGTGCAGTCTACTCCTTCACTGTCATTCTCACCTACGCCTGACAGGTGATGAGGAGATATGGAGAAAGTGAGTCAAGTTTTCAGAGGGACCTAGATTGTTCTTACATTAAAATCTCAGTAATGTAGGATTGGGTGAAGACTATAAGAAGTTAAGTCAGGAGCCTTAGTCTCTGAATGTGGCCTGGATGGAGATCTCAATGCATATCATCTTCCTTCATGGTTGAATTCCAGCCATTTTCTTACTGTTAATTATATAATGGCTGTGTTTGCCACAGAGTCCCAGTGATCCCTGACAAGTCATAACTCTTTCCCTTGACTTCTGAAGAAAATCTTGACAGTTCAACCTCTCTGCTCTCAAATTTTATTTGCATTAACTCTTTGCTTACTGGTGGTGCAGTCTCCATACTATGACCTCCAGTCAACCTCCAAAGATCAGCATCAGAGAGAAACACTAGAACCACACACAACAGAAAAAAATTGCATAGTCCTTTTTTTAGTGGTTCAACTCCTTCCACACACCAAAGGAATTTTTAAAAAAGACATTGCCATACAGTTCTGACAACTACAGGAAGAGAAGTACAACTAGTCCTTCCCTCCTCACTGAAAATAAAGTTCAGCAATGTGAACAAAAATCCACTAAACAATCAAAAAACAAATACAAAAAGCCAAAGTTCGGAATTTTAAGCCTTATATCCTGTGTGATAAAGCTTAAGAGACTGTTTCAACATGTATCAGATATTGCTGATCTTCTGAAGAGGTGATCCTCATGGTGCATTATGGTACTATACTGTACTATTCCTTTCTTCATCTCTCTGTTTTAACCACTCCTGCAAGAAAAGAGTGATTTTTCTTCATGAAGTTTTTTATGCCAGCTACTAGTGACAGCTGAAATCTTGCCAGGGCAATTATGATTTCTCCTTTATATCACCTGTAGCAGTAAGGGATACAGGTGTAACTCAGCAGAGGGCTCTCAGACCCTGATCCAGTCAGGCATTCAATATTAAAGAAAATTTTGACTTCTATCAGGGAAGTTAAACAAGTACTGGATTTCAGTGAGTGAAAATTCCTCCACTAGTCTTTAAAAACACATTAACTTCTGCACATCAAAAATGGAAACATTTCTGCCTTATCAGTTGTGCCAAGATGTTCCAAAACACCTATGCAGAAAACTGCCACAAAACAACAGGAAATGAAAGCCTGCTGCCTACCATTAATCAAATTCTTAAGACTCCAATATATCTGTGATGAAGCAAACTGGTCACTCAGTCCTCTTTGCCTGATGCCCCAAACACAAAGTGTTTTCAAATACATACACAGTTTAGTTTATTGGCACAAGGACTATGAGGTAATCTAATGTGGGAGTTCACTCGGCCAGCATGAAACAAGTTGTAGAAAAAACGCAATTCAAAACACCCTGAATTGTGCCCAGATTGTAATTGAAACAGCAGCTTTGGTAGTTTTCAGTAAAGCAATGAAGACTGTGTATTCCTTTTTTTTTTTTTTTTTTTTTTTTTTTTTTTTTTTTTTTTTTTTTTTTTTTTTTTTGTTATCCTGCAAAACAAGTTGCCATAGCACTGCACCTTTGATTTTCCTTCAACTTTTGTTAGCAGTGCTATGCACAATAGGTGGCTGGGTTGTGATCCATCGGCCTTGGAGGTGACTGGTAAATCCACTTAATCCAATATCTCTCAAATCAGATCTCTAATGACCAAACACAGCAGAGACATGGCTTAAAAACCTGAAAAAATTATATAAAATATACCACAGAAGCACTTTTTTCTGTCTTTCTTTTCTTTTGCTTGGGCGGAGGTTGATACTTGTGCCAAAGGCCCCTTTCTGTGCAAAAGCCCCCAAGATGATCTGGCTGCAAGCTAACAATCTGATGGCAAGGGAAAGTTTTAGATTCCTCTTTTGACTAAATGGAAAGGCTGTGCACATTTTCCACCATGGTTTGTTTATGATGTAAACGATGGCTTCAGCGTTGTTCTTCATTGAAAATAGTCCAGCTGCCCATAATCTGGCATTGATTTTCAGTCCATATTTTGCAGTTTTAAAGTACATTCTTGGCAGGAAAGTTAGAAATTTTAGCCTCTGATATTAAAATCTGCAACTGGATTTGAGTGTGGAAACATTTTTCCACATCTTCAGTCTGCTCCATTTTAGGAAGGTCCATTTAGGTCCTGGATGCATGAGTTTGTTGCATCTGAGCCATCAGCATGTGTAAAGTGCATGTGGATTCAGCAGTATTTTTCTTCTCAAGACATCTCAGAATGTCAGGGGAGCCTGTGGCTTGCTCTGACAATGTGCACCTTTGTGATTGCTCTCTCAGTTTATGAGTAAGTTATCACATCGTGCAGTTTGGAATTCTATATGATTCCTTGTTTACACATTGTAAATATTTTCAAATCTTAAAATATTTAAACCTCAATTTCACAATTCAGTGCAATTTCTTCATACTTTTGCCCAATCAATAAAATTAAAACACAAAAGCAAAAAGAAAATTATTTCTCTCGTGCTGATGATGACAGAAGTTGCTAGTACTCTGAAAGTAAAGGAACAATTTGGAATCCTGTTAAATACAACTATTAAGATTTAAAGTGGCAGATTTATCTCTTCACCAATGTTGAGGTTAATATGGATTTCAGACATTCAGTGTAAATTATGACTTTTTAAAACAGTATCTATCTTTCATTTATAGCTGTGAACAATAAATTTCCAGACACATGCACACCACTACACCAAATTACACTGCTGTGAGGAAAATAGGCTAAAAATGTATCTGGAAATCATTGTGATATAATACTATCCCATTTCCCTCCCTCAAGACATTTATAATGCCAGGCTGAATTGGAGTAAAATGAATTTGTTTACACAAAGTTTGGACATAATATAGTTCAAAGATCCAGCAACAGAGTCCTGAAAAATCTCAGAGAAGATATTATATTTCTGGTTCAAACACAATGATGGTATGATGTGTCAGTCTTCTCATAAAATACTCTGTGTATATCTTATTGAAAATCCACTACATTGCCACACCAAAGAGTAGCTGTTAAAACTGGAGCCTTTATGAGTGTTGTATGGCAGTTATGATGGAAATAATCATTAATTTCTGGCCCAATATGTGTACTATTATTAAACTTTTTCAGCACCAAATGAAGTAGCTGCTAAAGGCAGCCTGCACTGACAGCAGTGAAAGGGGAAGAGGCAACACCACTGCATCATTATTTTGGATTTTTCTTGAGTTTGTAGATGAAGATATGGGTAATTTTCTGATTCAGAGCTGACTGATGCTTACTGAAATTTCTGTTGGCTTCATTAAGCTCTATATTTAGCCCTTAAGACATAGCAACTTTTGCCAGAAGTTGAGAACCTTGTTGGGTTTTTTTCTCTCTCTTCCTCACTCTCCAAGGCCATCTCTGCAGCAGCTAACTGAAACAGACAGAGAGCCTGAGTTCAGTTTCTAGTCAATGCAATTTTTGGTTTTGGTGGATTTCCACCAGCATAGGACTTTGTCCTACTACCCTATTCAACAAGAGTTTTGGCACAGTATTGCCTGCTTCAATCTTATGACGTGCAAAAGACTTTGTTCAATAAGTGTAAACAGGGTGAAGAACAAATTTCAATACCAACTGGCATCAAACCAGAGCAGGGCTCAGACTCAGGTTGCCTGGTCATAAGCTCTACCTGCATGTTGACTCACCCACTGGAATGGACCTGGAGTGGGGCAGCTGGCTTGTGGGGCAATGGGCTCAGACGTGGGAGAACTGGGGAACTCACACTCTTCTCCTGCTCTCACAGACACTGAGGAATCCTGTGCAGCCTGGCCATGGGGTTTTGTCCCAATGCTTGGGAACTGATGCCGAAAAAGTGTTCACCATGCAAAGTACTGACATTTGTGCTGGGTGGATGATTCTGGTGATGCAGACTTCAGCACCACACACTAATGTCAAAAAATACCTCACCCTTAAATGGAGACAACTTCAAAAAATTGTAGCTTGATTTTATTTCCATCATGAGATGGTCTGGAAATTTAGTTTATGAAATGTTCAAGATGTAAAATAAGTTTTCAGACTGGGCTAGCCACATAATGGGAAAACAAGGATAATTTAGCATTTACAGAAAGGCTTGTCAACTTTTGTTTCCTTCTACCAACATCAGCCAGGGAGGTTTGAATCTCACTTGCACACAGAGTCTGGAGAGAAAGAAGGATGGAAAAGTTCCATATCTGGCCACTCTTTCTCACCATGCAGAAAATCAGTAAAGGATCATTCAATTCTTTCTCTTTGAAACCATTGTACTCTGTCAGGTATACACTATAATAATGTAAGTACCAAAAAATACAACAATAATCCTATGGGATACTTTATATTCCATGATCTTTATGAGTGCTTTCCCATAAATACCAGCTAGACAGTTGAATTCTATGCTGATTGTGTGCATTGGTTATAACTTTTAACTCCCCCCTACTTCACTCCATTCTTGTCCTGCTCCTGTTACTCTCCAAAGTCTGTCTGACAACTTCTGTTCCATCTCTGTTTTTCTTCTCCACTTTTTCTGTGTAATTGGATTCATTTTCTCAAGCATTTGAGTATTTTTGCTGTTCCCTTTTCTCATCCTGTAATAATTCCCTAGATTTGGTTTCATTCTCATAGTTGATCAGCATTTGATTTCTAAGTTGGCATTTTTCCTTGCTTCTCTCTCTGTTTCATCTCATCATCCCACTTATTCAATGTTGCACACTCCTCCAAAGGCTAAATCCTCATTCTGGGTTTTAGTCCAATATTTTTGTCCTACATCACCACCCTATCACAATGCATGAGACACTCAGAAGTTTTAAAGTGGTACATTTCCTCCAAAATTACATCACATCTGTATTTAAAATTCCAGAGTACCACCTCTTCTAATAACAAAGGAAAGGAGAAAAAAAAAAAAAAAAGATAAAAGTTTATTTTTAATGGAAACTATACTATTTTAACTGCACCAGATTCTTTGGAAAGTATAAGCAGCTAATATTTGTGAAATGCTTCCAGCATTAAGAAAGCATGCCAAAACTGAGAAGCGTGGGTTGAACATGAACATATTTGGAGATGCCCTATAATAATTACAAATGCTGAATGCTGACCTGCTTATTGAAACAGTCACTGTAAGATAGATTTGTTTTGTTTATTAGTTGGAAGAAATGGCAAGAACAGGAGAAAAAAGGGATAGATGAGTCACTTTTCTCTTGAAAAGGGAAGGGAACAGGATAAGAAAAAGCCTGGGTAGCAAGGGAGAGTAGAGGTTTTAATAGCAGCAGGTCCTCAAATAAGAGAACTAACCTGGGAACAGGGTTGAGGAAAAGGCACCCTTCCTTTGGCTGTCTGAAGAAGACAAGGCTGGACTGCCAGCCTGGTTCTGGTCAAGATCCCACTGTAGCTGAAACTTTAGTCAAGCAGTAGCCAAGTAGCCACTGAGTCAAAGCTAGGAGCATATCTCACAGGACCAGAGGGGTTTTTTGCAGTGACTTCTATGGTTTTCATCTGAGGCAATTCAAAACCAAAATCTCTTAACTTCAGTTGAATTATTCCTCTGACTATTTCAAATATTTCTAAGTTCCCTAAAGCAGTTTTAACATTGTCTTGAAGCTTTCTTATTAGTGTAGAGTGGCCAGTGTCTTTCCCACACGAAATTTCCCTTAAACTCTGGCAAAGAATTTGTGTTTATGTCAATGTTCCCCCTCCATGGACATTAAGACAAAACCAAAAAGAAATCAGCCTTTAGAAAAAGGACCCCTTGCAAAATTATTGCTAAAGAACAGTTAACAAAGTACAGAAAAGTCATGTGAGCATACTCTAGCCAAAGTTATGCATATTTTTCAGATTTATAATGCCTTCTCTGATGAACCTTAAAAATCTTGGTTCTCCATTAGTATCTAGCCTTTGAGTCAGCAATCAAGAGGGAATAATTCAGAACTGACATCACAGGCAACTTCACAGTTTAATGTCAACGGATGACAGGGAAAGGAGAGGCTTGCATCAGGTTTTCATCAAACTGTGTTTAGAACTTATCATGGGTTTCTAAACATAGGTCTGACCAGTCTCACATTTGGCACCAAGTGCAGACTTTCACGATGTGCTCTGGAAAGGATTTTTGTGACTTGATCTCTTCCTTCAGAGGCTGTAACCATTTTTAGGTAACTAATGAATATTTTTATCTGACCTTCTAATCTTCAAGTGTGATACATGCCAAAAAATAATAAGGTAGGGGAGACAATGGTGCAAAATAGATTATTTCACTGAAAATCAGAATCCCTTGCCAAATTTCGCTGTAGATGAAGTTCTGCAATACACCAGAAAGATCAGGTAGACAGGCACCAGCATGATTAATTTTCCCACTATTGCCTTTTCTCCATCAAATGGAGCACTGAGGCCACTAAACTGGAGTGTGTAAGCACACACATTGCTTGTGTTAACTGAAGCGTTTGTCAACAAATCACATTCCTTTTTCCATTAGCTGGTGTTTGGTCAGCCATCTTGAGCTATTCCACAAGAATCAGTCTCAGATGAATGGTTTGCTTTTGCATTTCCACCCATGCCAAACTGAAATGGGTAAAGGGGATTCACAACAGAAAGAGAGTTTTGTTTACCAGATCTAGTCTACCGACTTTAGTTCATTGGATCAAAACTCCCTTGAGTATATCTTGGATCCGAAACCATTTTGAGAACTTCTAGGTTTTGGATCTATTTTCATCTAGGATCTTACTTGTAGATTATGACTAATGAGAGGCTTTCATACCCAGTACCTGCCCTCTGCTATACTGATGTGAATGTCTCTAGTGCCAGCTGAAGTTTAATCCACGTTTCAAAGAATGAAGTGTAAGCTCTGCCCATTGAAATCCCCTGGCAATTTTAAGTAACAACATTAAACTGGTAGAGAGCTCTGGTCCAGAGTAGAAGTTAGAAGCATGTATGAACTGCTTTTTATTTCACAGTACAAAGAACGTTGTTGTTTGGGTTTTTTTTCCAGAGCAGTAAGTATAACACTATCTTCTATTTAAGGCATGCAGCTTATTATCCCATTTTTTCACTTACATTTTTCTATAAAGTCTCTTAATCCATTTCACTGGAAAGGGGATTTAGCAAGTGTAGCACATATCAGATTTCCTGATAGACAGATGGATTTTCATTTTTTTTTTCTTTCATTAGTGAATGCAAAGCTATTTCTTTTTGAAACCTTTCATAAGTGGGAGCTGAATGAAGAGATTTTCTTTTTTTTTAACTACTGTAGAAGAACCCTGTGTCTACAAGTGTATTGGAGAAAGATCAGAGAAATATTCGTGTAGTGTCATGCATATGTACAAAATTTTTAATTGATTAATCACACATTATGCAAACCTGTCAAACATCATGTTAAAATGTATCTCAGATTTTAAAAAAAGATGAATTATTATTAATCCTTCTGAGATTCCCAAAACAGGTAAAAGACAACTGAATTAATCTTCATGATGATTATATAAAACAGGCAGTATCTCACTTTGAAAGATAAGAATTATTGTTTTCCTCAAGGACTTCTCAGTTAGAATCTTCAGTTATAAACTTCCCAATACGGATTTTTAAGAGGTATGAAGATTGCAGTATGTCAGAGCTGAATAGGTTGTACCCCAACAAGGAAAGAAACAGCCTTTGTGACTACCAGAACAGGCATTCAAAAAAATTGACAAAATTGAAGTATGGACCTAAGTGGGTTTTCAAACATCAGGCAAAGACCCTGACACAGTTCAGCTGAGAGGTCTGGCCATCCAACTTCAAAACTTAACCATGAAAACATCATTTAGACTATCCTACACTATATTCTAGGGCTCAGAAACCTCCATATTGGTCACACCTTCCTTGCAATAGTTCCTCCAAATAGTACATAGTGTTTTATTGCAAACTACTATTCTTTACCATATACTCATTCTCTCCTCCTCCTTTACACATGGTCTCCCTGATTTGTAAAGTAGTTGCACTGTAACTTCATTACCCACTCACTCACAAAAAACTTTTCAGATCCATACCCTAAGAAACACGGGACTGAAACTTGCTTTTCTTTGGCATTAAGGTGCTGCCTCTGCACATGTGGAAGTAGGGAATGAAAACAACAGTCTCCAGAGGAGTCTTGCCAGTCTAATTCTGCCTCCTTTGGCAGTTTCATCTGTCAGGTTAATAAGGTAGAAGGAAAACAAAAGAAGGTGGAAGAATTTCTTTCAACTCTCCTCAAAAATTTCCTGTGATTCAGGGAAGTGTTGTCTCAGCTACAAATCTAGAGTTCATAAATCTTCAGCCACACTTGTAAGTGACTTCTGTAATTCTAACCACTTCAGAATCGTCAACAAACAGCAGCACATCTGACAGATTTGGTAGAAGAAACCAATCCTTCAGTCTTTTCACAAAATAATTTCTGTCAGTGAGACTAGCCTTAAGTTCTGTACAGAACCACACAAATCCCCCATTTGGCCCCAGTTGGGAAGCATCTGCAAAGGAGATCTCTAACACCAGGATGGTCTGCTGTCTCAGGGCTGCAACTCATAACAAAAATATTCACAATGCTGAAAAGCTGACAAGCCCAAGGCATTCTGCATATCTTAAAAAACCCAAAATGAGGGGAACTCGGGGGAAATTGATTGGCAAGAAGTGCGAGTGGTTCTCCAGGTGTTCTTGGCAGCTCGCTGAGCAAATGTCTGTGTCCCAGCACAGTTAGGGATCTGTTTCAGATTGCCTTAAGCTTCCTTCCTCCCCAAAGCCCTGCTTCCAGAAACACAAGGCAATTCCCGTGAGGAACTGCTCAGGAACAGCTTGAATGCAACACAAGTTTCAAAAGCTGTAATTTAGCTGTGTCTGCTCTTTTAGGTCATGTACAAATGATGATAACAAATGGAATGACGACTGCAAATGAATTTTTTTCGTTTCCTCATCAGAAGGTGTCACAGCCCATCCCCCAGATGACCCAAGCAGGGGGTCCTCCTCAAAAGCAGCTCAAGTTTCCCAACATCTTTGAGGAAAAGGGCTGCTGCACCTCAGGGTGTGGGCAGCTTCCCTGTGCACTGCTCTCCAGAGGGAGCATTTCCACCTTCAGCTCTAGTCAGCACAGCAGCTGAGCTGGAAGGGAGCCACACACCTACAGATGTGTAGGGAAAAGATTCAAAAAGCAAATGAAAAGCCAAAAGCAACTTATAATTCTGATAATATTGTGCTTGGGGAGTGTCTGATTAATGACCTTAGAAGTTTCAGAGCAGACAGAGTTCAGGACAAGCTTAATTTAAATCTAGTTCACAGTTCAGCATAATTAGCAGTAAATAATGAAGAGACTCCCTGGTCTGAAATTCAGGGACTTGGACTGCTTTTGTATCACATCACTGAATCACCTGTTTATAATTTGAAGTCTAACAACCTGATGACATTTTGATGTCTCTGTAGTTATTTGGGGACTTTTTATAGCTCTCAGGAATTTTGCCTAACCTTTTCCTCTAGCTTTCTTTTAGCTCTGCTAGGTTTCTCTAGCAGACAGATATTCTGCTAGAATATTGTCTTGATCCTCTCCTTCAGCAAAACCTTTAACACTTACTTTGAAACAAGACAATAATGATAGGCTTTGCACTACAACTTGCACTTGATCCTTACTTGAGCATCAAAACTACTTTTCAGGTGAATTTTCTGATTACTTCAGATGATACATATTATCCAGTTCTAGTTTACATTAAAAATCTGTAAGCATTTTTTTTCTGGGAGAGATTTTCAACTTGAGAAGAAGAATTTGGCATTGTTGAGCCAATTTTTTTTGTTTGTTTGTTTTATTTTTCTCTTGTTTTCTTTCCTTTTTTTTTTTATTTTCTCTTTGATGGCTTGTAGGGCTACTGACTGAAATTTTTTTCATAGTTTTTGGGGAAAGAAATAGGAAGAAACCCACACTGGATTGGTGCCTAAATGACTCAAGTCTAAGTTTTAGCATGCAGCACATGCATTATGGAATTACAAATCCCATGAAGCATAGTTTGAGACTACCATGGCAGGACAGAATAGAACAGAATAGGGCAAAGGGAATGGCTATATAAAAACCACTGAAATAAAGCTGTATGGGAAACTGAACTGCACAGACTGCTTACACAGTTTGTTTGTTTTAACTCTAGGGTTACTAACCCAGCTTTGGATTTTAAATAATTAAAACTTATTTTAATTATCCTTATTTACTATACCCTCTAATTTAAAAAATGCCCAGCTTGAAAGATTCTGATATAATGAGGGTAGAGCGTGATGGACATGTGCTGCTTTGCTTCCAGGTACCCTGGAGGAATCAGTGTGTGTTTAAACTGATTTTTGCCCAATTTGGCTCTTATTCTACTTCCTCTGTGGTTGACTTCCTCTGTGCCTGTGACGACAATCAATGATAAAGACGGACTACATACAATTCAGCTGGAGACTTACAGAGTGAAAAACAGAGGGTAGGAATGCACACCACTAAACCAATTTCTGGGAAGGTAACCCCATCCCTGTCTTTTTCTCCTCTCCTCATTTCCCCAGGGAACAATTACATTTAAGAATAATCCCCTGTCTTAGCATATTTGATCAAGGAAAATTAAATTAGCTGCTTCCCTGGCTACAGTTTCTAACATTATTGTGAAATCCTTAATGAAGGCTCCTCAGAATCTCTTCACACATCTTGTTAACTAAAAGTCCATAGTTTATAACTGTTAACCACAAGAGCCAAGAAATGCCAATTAGCAAAAATGCCTTATCCAGAGAATACACACAACTGAAATTTAGACACAGGTAATTACTACTGTGGCTTATATTAAGATGGAGGCTTCCTATTTTATGGACATACCAACAGGGTGGTATTTCTTCTCATGGCTTTTTGCCCTGGCAAGGCTCTAGTTTTTTCAGGGAATGGGATGGGTGGACAGAGGCATACAAAGGGCCCTAGCAATTAAGCCAGTGGTCTGGACAGAAGAGAATAATGTGATGAAATAGCCTTTCGAGAGTCCTGATCCCTACTATGCAAAAAGAGACCTCAGGCAAAAAAAAAAAGAAGAAAATTCCCTGAAGATTTTAATAAAATGTAGTTTGTGCGATTTTAACATCAGAAAGGCAAGAACATTGAAGAACAAATACAGAAATCCTGTAGGCTAGAAAGAAAATTGCAGTGTTTGTAGGACTGCTAGGCTGTATGCCAGCATTAAGCCAGACCATGTTATAAGTAGAACAAGAAATGGGGGCAGATTCAAAGCCCACCAAAGTAATGGTCAATATTTTGCTGATTTCAAGGTAATAGGGCTAATGTAAAAGTGCCCTCATTAGTGAAATTTTAGTTTTGCTAACACACCAGCCTTTTACCACCTTTTATCCACCTATATTGATTATTTTAGAAACATAAACATAAATAAATGTATTGTTAAATATTGCATGTTGGAAAATACTAAATATACATATAAATACAAATAAAAAAAAAGAAATACTTCAGTCTATTTGGTCTGAAGACATCACAGCATGTCTAAGAAGAATGGCTTCTTGTTTTTTCCCCCAAGGTAGCATAAATATGCTGCACATAGCAGCAATTTTGCTGCCTATACCAGGACCAATAGTCTATATTGCCCAGTAGTAGGGGAAGCAAAGTAACCTGGCTCCTAGGTCTGAGTCATGTAAAGTAGTACATGACTAATTACTGGTGCTGGAGTAGTTCAGGAGTGCTCAAGGGTTTCTGTATGCCATAGATGTAGCCTGTTGCTTAAGGGACTTAAGCATTACCTTAAGTATTTTAGTATTCAAAATGAAAAGGAAAAAAAAGGCGTATTGAAGGATTTTTTTTTTTTTTTGATTCAAATTGTTTATGTGTGCATGCTGATCTCACTTGATTCACCAGTAATTAGATAAAAGTAATGTCAAGGTAACCTAAACAAAAGTAAAATACTATCTGTACTATTCTTCTTGGACTTGCCATCTATATTCACAGACTAAGTTGAAAATCACCTAAATAAACACATCTGTTAAGCTTACATTTTCCAGTGATAGCAGTTTTTGTGTTGTGAAATGTGCTTGATGTGTTCATGTTACAAAGACCAGTTTCCAATTTTTTTAATGTGTAAACTGAATTTTTTCCTGTTGGCTCTGTGCTGGCCAATATATATTTCATTTAATATTGGCTAAAGCTAGAGGCAAAATGGTAAAATACTCCAGCAGTTTTATATGTACATTGGAAAGAAAATATTGTGAGTATTATATGAAGAAAAGGACCAAAATATTTAGTTCCATAACATATCCCCTCTAGAAGTCATATACATTTCTATAGGTCACTTTGGTCAATAGTTAGGTGGGAAATACTGTTTCAGACAAATAAGTTGGCCTTTTAGAGCTCCAAGGGAAGCTCATCAATTACATGAGGTGATAATACAGACTCAGGCCAGAGTCAGCACTGGCACATAATGCAAATCTCTATCTGTGAGCACATCTGTAAGCATTTCTGCTTCTATGATTCTTCCATGTAGAGGAATCAAAATATCCAAATATATTCCCTTTTGAAAGTGATTCCAGACAGTCTTACTTACTTTCAAGGTACAATATCAGGTTCCTCACAATGATAACAGAAACATGGCTGGTGGGGTGACAAGATTTAGCTGGACAAGGGGTGACTAGAGAACTTGAATTTCAATCCCTCTCTTGCAGTGGCTTTTTTTGTTGCTTTTCTGAGTGTTCCTACCGGTAGCCACCCAGCCATGTACAGCCCATCATCTGCACCATTTTACTCTTCCCTCCTAGATTTGGTGTCCAGTACCTGGGATCAAATTTCAGAATTGAAACCTTGGTGAAGAGCTGAGAAGGCAGACATCGATTTTTTTATACCTCTGCCAAGCACAGAGAGGCTGGCCTGGCAAAGGTCAAACATCCCTTCACAGCTGACTAGGTGAAGAAATAGTCTTTCATTTTTATTTTTCTTGAGAACACACCACCTGTATTGTGTGAATGAAGATACTTAAATTATTAGACATCCTCTGTCCAATCATCATCCCAGGAAACCTTCTAGTCAGAAACTGGATTGAACGTGCAATTGGCATCTATGCTGAAGAATTGCACCTTATATACTGTTTGTTTATAGTCATGACAGTTTATTTTTCTCTTTAACCTCTCAAAATTTGACAAGGTTGAAAAGCTTATACTTGTCAGGTTGCCATAAAGCATCAATATTTAATTAAGTCAAAAAGAGGGCATATGATTAGTGGTGTGCTGTCATTAAATACCTAGAAGGATCTCATAAACTCACCATTCCAACCATATAAAGATCAGTAATAAAATACACTCATTAGATCACAAAGGATAGACAATAGCCTGAGATTAAAGTGCTTTAATCCTCTTGCAGTACAGCAACAGCAGCACTTAAGTTTAAGGTCATCTGCTCTTATGAGGTTTGATATAATATTTATGTAAGTAAATATACCAGAGAGTACTGTTAAAACTGATTATGCAGAGCATTCAGTGCGGTTTTCCATGACAAATGCTGAAATGAAGATATATTCACTTATTCTTGGAACACATGGGACACGTGGCTTTGTCCAAAATTCAGCAGAATTCAGCAGGCAAATCACAGAAGTGATTCTAGAGTCATGTTAGACAGTGATGCCAAGAACTTAGGGCTTAAACTCTAGCAAGGTGTTTCAGGATATCAGATCAGTACAAACTTTAATTGACAGCTGTTCTTCATCTCTGGCTCACCCCTCCCACAAAGAATGCCCTGATAAATCTTGCAGAAACACCTTAGTTCTGAAACTGGCAGCATTAACAGGGATGTGTAATTTCTCTTAACAAAGCCTAAAACGGATGCAGGACAGATCCTGAGGAGCAGGTGTCACCTTGTTTCAACTGTCTTTCAGGCCCTCCAGCTGAAATGTTGAGGACTGGAGCAACAGAGATGCTGAGGAAAAAGAGCACAAGAAAAGCAGGAAAATTGAGAGCTGCAAGTCTTCATCATAGAGCAAGCAGGAATGGTGATTGTAGGTCAAAGACAGCTAAAATGACAAATGTGCAAGGGCTGAGACCAAAACAAGAACACAGGAAACAGTAAAGGCAGCAAATATACCAGATGAGGCAAAAGCTGGCCACAGAAAAAGGAACAGGGTGTGAGTCACAAACTTGTTCTCTGAGACCAAAAACTAGATAGGAGGAAGGAGGTAGACACCCAAATGGTGAGAAAACAATTCCAAAAACAAAGAAGGAAGAAATAAAAGGAAATCTATTTTAGATGTGTAATTTGAAATAAATTCAGTTTCTCAAGAAAACTGTTAATTCACTCTTAAAAGTAAAGTTTCTCCCCTGCAAATATCAGAAGTGGAGATGCTTTGTGGAAGTGGAAAAAAGCTTGGCGATCGTACCAGTTTGATAAATTATGTGACTTGCACATAATTTTATGTGCATAATTATGCATAATTATGCTAGACATGAAGGAAACGGGCAAAAAAATTTTCCCCAAAAGTCAAAATATTCCATTTCAATTGTTTTATGAGATAAAAACTTTTTATAATGTTCAAAATATCTTTTTAAAATGTCCCTCTGTTTTTCTTATTTGACCAGGAGCTATTTTTAAACTAGTTTCCTTGAGAAAATTGAGGACTTCTATTTTGGATAATCCTTCATGGGACGGATTTTACCAGCTGTAAAAATAGCTCACAATTTCTCCTGCCTATCCAGCAAGAGAGTAGCAGAAACCTGCATGAAACTACTTTGCTTTCTTCTTTTAACTGCTGGTGAACTAAATGGAGTAAAAAATGTATCATTCATTCAGTTCTACTTCAGAAAATTGGGACTGATTCTTTCCCAACAACTCTTTTGGGCTCATGGTGATGTTCTGATTGTGTTTGCTAAGCTCTGGTGAAGGTCCACAGATTATAAACTCTTTCTGACAAGGGCTCACATTTATTT
The DNA here is from genome assembly GCA_013401135.1 of Cettia cetti. Taxonomy (NCBI): domain Eukaryota; kingdom Metazoa; phylum Chordata; class Aves; order Passeriformes; family Sylviidae; genus Cettia; species Cettia cetti. The sequence goes on along the minus strand of VZUI01036477.1, from coordinate 71,336 downwards.
TCTGCTGCCTGGAGTTGCCTTAGGGCTGTACCACGTGGTATGGGAGGCCTGAAAGATTGCTAAAGCTCCCTTTCCCAGAATTGTCTCTGTTTTATTACATAATTTAACATAAACACAGATTCTATAACTCCTGAATGTTTGGGGGAATATTTTTCTTTGTTCAGAGTACTAAAAAGCTCTCTTTTTTTTGAGTTCTTGAAAACATTCAGGAAGCATAAACTGAGATATTATGAATGTTCCACTTCAAATTTCATCTTTATGATTTTTTTTCTGATTAAAATAATAAGCAATTACTTCATACTGTTGATGGCTGCTTCCAGCTTCTTGCTCCAGGAATATAACCATGCTCTACTGAGCTGAGAGCCTCAGGTTCAAAGCCAGAAGCAAGAACTGTGAGAACTGCTTTAATAGCTCACAACACATTAGAGCAGGAACTTTATCAAGACTGGATTCCTATATTTGGCTTGAATAACTTGACAGACTGCAGTCTTGAACCATGTTAAGAACAAAAACAACAACTCACAAAAAAAGAGGATGAAAGGTTTTTATCCCCCATCTATTGGGGAATACTATTTGGATTGGGACATTTTTCTTAGGGGCCTCAGCACTTTGCTCTACAGCACAAAATTGATAAAATGTGCAGGACTCTGCTCAGCAGGAAGTAGCAATTATGAATGTGAGAAGAAAAGCATGAAACAGACAATTGCATTAAGATTCTATAAAATAAAAATTGGTCATCACTTATTTAATGAGATAATTTCATTATGATTAATAGAGCAACAGAGACTTTACAAGAGAAAAACCTTATTTTCATGTTCTCTGTGAAAAATTTCTCTTCCAAAAAGCTGAATTTGAAAACGACCATGCTGAAAAACACGTGTTGAAAATAGGAGGTGTTTTTTAGGAAAAATGATTATGCAGCTACAATTGGCTGTTTATTTAGTGTTCATAAACTAGTGAACACCTTTCTAGGAAAGCTGTTGCTGCTGAAAGGCATGGCAGCAATATAAGGGGTCTTCTAACATTTTTAGTTATTATCAAATAATTGTAAAGGAAGTACTGCGAAGCAAAAAATGTCAAATATTAGACAGAAATAATAGTTAAGTATTATAGCTAATTGCTCACAGCCATTGCAACTCATACTGTAGTAAAAAGTGTCATGTCTCAGGAAAACTCAAGAAGAAAGCAGATACTCAGGACCCAATAGTGACATATTTTTCCATGCTAGTCAGATTTCCAAATGTGCTTTTATGTATTCATGCATATATCTGTATCTATATCATCTATATCCATATCTATATATTTGTATTTGTATAAAGATTTTATAGGAAGGAAATCTGACAGTATTGTCCAATGAGTGATTTTTTACATATTTAACAATCTGTATCTCTGATTGCAGACAGAATTTCTGACTCAGATCTTGGAGCAACAGAGATTTGTTCCCACTCATGGTATCACTATTCAATTTTCTGTTCCCTATTCACAGCAATGGTACCCTATCCATGCCTCATATTTTTACATTTTCTAATTCCTGTGCCCAGCAATATGCTTAAGTATACTCTTCTCAGTATCTTTCCAAATCTTTTGTTCTCTAAGCTTCTCTCATACCATGTTTTCTTTTAGATTTTCTGTAAGACCTTTCCTCTGAAAGATTAACAGTCTTCACTCAATTCCTTCTTAATGCACATATTTCCTGGGAATGTCCATAATAATCTCTTGGAGACAGAGATAATTTAATATAATAAATCTGCACAACCTGAGAGATTAGACCCCCCCCCCCCATCTGATCATTCCCAACATTTTATTTGTGTGCCTCACCAGCAATGTTTATCTCACTAAAAATATGTCATCTAATGGAGTGACCCTTAAGGTTCAAAAGGCACACAGTCAGTACAAATACGCTAAAAAATACAACTATGGTCTATATTTTAAAAAAAGAGTTTGTGATTTTGAGAGTCCCAGTGGATGACAGTCTTCAGAACAGATGGTCCAGCCAGCTCCACACCAACATGAATGCTTAAAATGAGGTAATAAAAAGTTGCTAAGCATTGAAATTTAGGTCAGTATAACCATAGGACCTGCCACTCAGCATACTGGAAATATAAAAGGAGAAAGATATCTCTTGAGCAACAAGAGTAATTTCTCTGCAATTTTAGTAATTTTAGCTGTAATTGTTGAAGAGTAAAAATATCAAATAAGAAGAAAATTACTAAAAAGTAAGAATGTCATCTCATGGCATGTGTAACTACTGCATTTCGTTATATCTTATGCTTGGACTCACATATTCAAATGAAAACATTTTTAGGGTTTGGGTTTGGTTTTTTCAGTAACATTTCAAGTCCTAGATTTAATCCTGTATTTTATGCTGAAGAATCATTGGGCTACTGCTAATCAGAAGCAAAAGGAAAAGCTTGATATTTTACAGGCTTGTATGTTAGGGATATGTACATAAGAATAACATATTTTTCTGCCATAAGCCAATTAGAAACCATTTTTCTTTCCTTATTACTTTCTAAATAAGCTATCTCCAGTTTATGGAGAGGTAAACATGACCTCCCCATAGAAGAGATTTCAGTGGATACCCTAAATGAACCCATTTCCTCAAATAATTCTTTTTCAGCTTCACAATTAGTTTCCTGTTAAAATCATAGCCAGACATAAGGAGACATTGGGAAGCACTATCAAGTATAATTACTGCAAAGTCAGTGGAATAGTTGGTGCTTGCCTCAATAAATGCTGACTAGTCCCATGATCAAGGACTCTGTAACTCACCCAGAGAGCTTTGCCACTGCTAATGCTGCTGCAACTGTTGTGCATCCTTTCACTGTCCATAGAGAAAGCTCATCCAGCAGACCCAGATGATTTACATGCTCAGACATGGAACTCCAAAGTAATAAACTATAACAATAATTCATTTAGTGACAATTCCGCCAAATTAAAAAAAAAAAAAAAAAAAAAAAAAAGGTGGTGGTTATTTATAAATCATC